>VUQG01004561.1:11521-42533 GCA_015106755.1 Etia nguti
TGGTGGTGTGTGTGTGTGTGTGTGTGTGTGTGTGTGTGTGTGTGTGTGTGTGTGCGCGTGTGTGGTGTTTTGGGCTGAGAATGGCAAGGGCTGTGGTGACAGCAGTTGTTAAGGAGTCGCCATGGTTACCACCTCCAAGGAACAATGTTGAACTGAGAATGCTTGGCTGTGTTAAAGACTGAAAGGAATCCCGAGGTGCTCACATATGTAGACATTTAAACACGGATGCAATTAACACACACCCACAAAATGTTGTTATCCAATTGGATTTAGTCCTTAATGAGTCATTAAGAGATTCTTATGTGGAGCAGAAATGATCCATCATCAGATTAGCCGTGTCACACAAGGGACCATGTGATTAGGCCATGGAAATGTCTCTGTCGCCTCTTTTCTAAAGCACTGCTGGGCATCTTAATTTAGTGGGCTGTGAACTGCGAGTGAAACACTAAGTAACACAGAGTGAAGTTGTGAGGGGGGAACACAACAGGGGGACGCACTCAACTGTGGGCAAAAACCACCAGTTTGATTCTGCACTTTTATGCGAATTTCTACTTGCTATAAATTTGACTTTATAAATTTCTTATGTGCTCAATTCTGAAGGCCTATTGTTCAGTTTTGTGAGTGCCTTGATGTGCATGTGTGGCTGCATGGGCAAAAAGGAGGGTAAAGAGGGTGTTTGCCCTTCTAACTCTGCCCCCAGTGCGAGCCCCTTCATCCTCCCCTTGTTGTCATGCACAGCCGCTCTCTCTTTGGCACAAAGTAGGCTGGCAGCACAAGAGCCATGTGTTTTAGCTCCACACTTTGATGGGCTCAAAAAACTTTTCAGAACTGTTTCTGAGTAACATCGTGTAACGGGAAAGAAAGAGAGGAAAAGGAAAAGAGGAGGAGAGTGGGGGTGCAAGAGGCTGCAAGCTGCGAGGAAGAGAGATGGGGAGCAGAAGGAGCTTTGAGAAAGGACAAACTGTCTTCTTTGTCGTTATATGATTCCAGTTGTTGAAGGATACATTTACTGGAAAATAACTGGGAAGATTTTGCTAGACAAACAACAATAGGTGAGTTCAGACAAGCAAAAAAGAAGCAGTGGAATGTAGAGTAAGTTTCATTCTCTTGGCTTGAACAGACAGAAACAAGGGGAGGGGAGGGGTGGGAGGGGGGTGTTTTTGTTACACTGCATGATTAGTAGCCTAATGGCATACTTTCTCTTTGTTTAATGTGATTTTAATTGATTTTCCCCTGAAAGCCCAGATCCGAGAGCTCTGATTGCCATCTTCATTTTTTACAATTACTGGACCTCTTGTTGAAAAGAACGATCGTAAAGAGAAACATGATGAGAAGACAAAGAGCTTGTCCTTGTTTGGAATGTGATATTGTTTTTTGTTTTTTCATTCTTTCATTCACCCACAGGGTGTCTTCTTCACTCCATACTTCTCATCCTGCTACCGAAGCAAGCCACCAGCCACTTTAACAATGCAGCGTGAGGAGCTGTCGGCCAGAGAGGAGTTCACCTACACCCACATGCCCACTCTGGAGAGAGGAAATGGGACACTGGGAAGACGGGGTGACCGGGGAGCTGAGAGAAGGCCAGAGAGAGGGGAGCGGGATAGGTCTGAACGGGACAGCTACACAGTGGACGTGAGGGCCAGTGACCTGCAGCTGGCCCAGCCGGAGCCCCTAAAGCACCCCTGCTTCAGCTACAGGGCCTGGCTCTACAGTGTCCTCATAGGGGTGAGAAGAAAGACAGTCAGGGGAAGTTAGGGAGGCACACTACAGGATTTTTCTATTTAGTCCATAACACACAGATTTAAAGTTTGGGGTGATTCCTTTTTTGAGTAGCCCCAATCTTGAAATTTTGAGTGAGAAGTGGGAACAAGAAATCTTGTCTTGTGCTTCCACATTACACAAGGAAAGAACACCATGATGGGGTTGCTTCAATAATTAAAATGTTAGCAGATTGATTTTGGGCATGCGTATTGTGTTATACTATGTAGACAAAAATATTGGACCACCTAAAGGCTCTTTTGGGAGATCCCATTCTAAATCCGTAGGCATTTTAAGGACTTTGTGCCCCTCCTTTTGCAGCTATAATATTTTCCACTCTTCTGAGAAGCCTTTATATAGAAAGTCTGGCTGTGGAAATTTTTGCCCATTCATCCATTCATTTAGGTTGGACACTAATGCTGGAATAGAGGACCTGGCTGAAAATCTCTCTTATAGTTCATCCCAAAGGTGTTCTGTGGGGTTGAGGTAAGGCCAGTCAAGTTCTTCCACACCAAGCTCACCTAGCCAGTCCTTCAATGACCTTACTTTGTTCATTGAAGCACAGTCATGCTGGAACATAAAAGGGTCTTTCCCATTAAGTTAGATGCACATAATTTCAATGGTAAGCTGAAGCTGGAATTGGAAGGGAGCCAAAAACAACCCCATATTATTATTGAGTTAAGGGATTAAGAGATGTGGCCCAATACTCTTGTGCACATAGTGTAGGTGTGAGCAGGCACACCCAGCTCAATGCAAGGATCAACACGGGGAAATTTTGAAAGTTTTGCATTGTGATAAATTGCTTCACATTGGAAGAAGCTGAACTATACAGACGCTACCCTAGATAGAAATGAAGTTTGGTTAACTAAATGTATTCTGCAATACTTTGTAAAGTGAAAATGATCATGCTGACTACACAAATGTGATATGATAAAATCTAATACATACTTGTAAATGCTACATGCCAGAAAAATTGTTGCTCAAACTAAAACCGAAGTGTGTTTATTGCAGAAAAGTACCCACTTTGTCACAGATCATACTAGAAACATAAACATACCTATCTATTTCTGGTAAATTGCAGGTATATCAGTTATGATTATTTAGTGTTTATCAGTCAGACACCTGCCCACCAGAAGCAAGAGTCTTGGTGGGACTGTTGCAGCAGGCAGGATTATGCAGTTGGCTTAGTTACGTCTAAAATGGCATGTGTGTATCAGAGAGGAATTCTTGCACAGTTTTACCTGCTGAATGCATTTATGACCCGTTTAATTGCGTATACATGGCTGTATGTGTGTGTGCGTCGGTGTGTCCTCAGGGCAGTCTGCTCATCACATCTGGTTTCTCTCTGTACTTGGGAAATGTGTTTCCTGTTGCCATGGACTACCTGCGCTGTGCGGCAGGCTCTGTAAGTGACCATCACAGTTACTTTAATCACATGCTGATATTGCTTTGAAAGCTAGCATACCTTGCTGCCTTTATTCTCACTGTTTATACAAGAGTCATATCAAAAATGGCAGTAATTTTCTTCATAGATAAATTTAGAGCTCCTTTTTGTTGGTATTCTTCACAGGGCATCCCTGCAGCAATAGCTAGCTTTGCTATTGCCAAGAACAGACATGTTGCAGTGAGTAAACAATGAACTCACCAAAGGCTAAAGAGATAATTATGTCTTAATGTTTTTTATTTGAAGCTCTTACGGAAGCTCGATACTAATTAGACTCTCATGTTTCCTTCAAGGTGTCAGATTTTCAAGTGGTCTATGTGTCAACATTTGCTGTGACGACCACATGCCTGGTTTGGTTTGGTTGTAAGCTGGTCTTGAACCCCTCAGCTGTCAATGTAAATCCATCTGTATCGAGAACTACAGTCCTTTTGTCCTTTTGGATGCACAAACACAAACATTTAGAGTTATTCTTTTGTAATTTGTTTTCTCTTTCAGCTGTTGTGTCTCTGTTCTCGCCCCCTAACATGTTCTGTCTATTCTCAGATTAACTTCAACCTTATCCTGATGATCTTGTTGGAGGTGTTGATGGCCAGCACTGTCATCCTGTCAGCCCGCTCTGCGGAGGACTGCTGCTGCCACAGGAAGGTGTGTGAGTCTATGCATGTCTACATGAGCGATTTTAGTTTTTGTTCCCTTTCATTCTTCCATCCTAAACACTTTTCATTTTTCTATCCATCCTCCAGTCGGGGTCATACGACAGGCCTGTGATTATCAAACCTGCAGTCTTCCCCACTCGGCTCCTTAAAGCATATTCTGTGAGTAAACTTGCATATAAATAAGTATAACTATATAACTATATAACCTATATAAATATAGAGTATTGCATATAATCTTGGTGTGTGTTTTCAATGTATGCAATTGTTAATCCATAACTAACGTCTGCAACAGGTGATTGAAGTGATTGTGGGAATCTCGGCTGTATTTGGAGGCATTATTGCGCTCAACATGGACGCTTTGTTGCCTGGTCCCTACTTGTCTGTTACATTTTTCTGGATCCTTGTCACTGTAAGTTGGCTTAGTAAAGCTTACTGTTTATTAAGGCACTTGTGGCCACTCAGAATGATAAGGTATGTTTAAAGTGACTGACGAGCAACTCAATCGCATAACATTACCTGTAATCCTTTGCAGTGTTTCCCCAGTGCTATTGCCAGTCATGTTGTGTCAGAATACCCTAACAAATGCCTGGTGAGTACAATAATCTGATTACTGCAGGATCTGTGAGATGGATTATTACAGTGTAAATGTAAAACTGTTATACCATGGAGTTGGCTTTTAAGTTGAAATTCATATCCTTCTGCGTTTTATGACTTTGTATTGTTTTCAATCTAAAATTTTTCCTCCTGCTATTTGCTATCATGCGGGTGCAAAATGTCATCAGAGTAGGTATAATTTCATCTATCTAAATACCACATCTATTTTTTTCTTTCTACTGGCTTTTTGTGTTCTTTTTTCCGCCTTTCTTCTTTCTGCTCTCATCCCTGTATCTCTCAGGTGGAGGTGTTGATTGCCATCAGCAGCGTGACGTCTCCTCTGCTCTTTTCAGCCTCTGGCTTCCTCTCTTGCAGTGTGATCAGCTTTATTGAAATATTCCTGCATGATGTGCCTACAGCCAAGGTGAGTTTAATAAAGTGAAAATATATGGTTGTGTTTGTATTTTTAAGAGTTATCCATCTAGCCCTGGCATCATTTTAATAAAAAATACAGAAGCTGGGGGAGTGAATAATGACAAATTACTTCTAAAAATCCCCTAATTTCACATATATGCGCTTGTCTCTCTTTGTATCCCAGCAATCCTATGACATATTGCTGTTGATTCTGATGGTGCTGCTGCTGGTGCAGGCAATTCTTACTTCAGCCACTGTGGTGCACTGTGCCACCTACAAAAGTCAGCTTCGCATGGGAGCTCCAGAATGTGATGACAACATTCAGACCCCGATGCATTACTGTGAGGTATGCCAGGTAAACACACCCATATGTGCAAATCCTGCCCTTGTCTATATCACTACTTACAACAACAGACATTTACTGATGTGTATAGCACCAGGGTATACCACATGTAAATGCACATGTATCAATTAATGAACTACATCCCAAATAGCACTGTGCCACTCATGCTCATGCTCAGCACCTGATTCCTCTGAATATTTTTTTTTCCTTTTCATCCTCCACAGCAGCAAACATCAAATGGAGGGTTGCAGGATTTTGACAAAGACAGAGCTTGGAAGGCAGTTGTGGTCCAAATGGCTCAATGAAGAGAACATCCAGGAATTTGGGGAGACGTGGTGAAAGAAGAAGGATAAAACAAGTGCTGTAAGCTGCAAATACAAGAGTACAATCAGAAGACAGAGAATATTGGAACAAGAGGAAAAAGCAGTATTGGAGAGACACGGGAAACTGGAGACTGGAATAAAGAACAAAATACACAAAAATGAAGCAAAGATAGGAGAAAAAAATTTAAACCGTGTTTTTTTGTTTTGCTTTTTTTAGTTTTTTTTCTTGCATAGATAATGCTTTTATGTGTGTTTTCCAGTTGGTACAACTGTGATGTTTTTTGGTCAGGAAATCTAATGTATTTTTACACTGACATGTACGTTAGTTGTATTGAAAATATGCGAGTCAATGGCAAGCAACAGAAAATGTCCCTCACACCAAATTGAAACAGAGTTCATTATATATCCTATTTTGAAACAGTTTTCTGCACGTTCACATGTTGGTGACTAATCATGGTGGCAGATGCAACAGATGCAAAAACTAATGAAGTGTATTTAAATCAGTGGCAAAGTCTAACTCAGTAGCCGGGTTCCTTGTGTGGTAGTTTTTACAGGAGAACTGCTTTAATATAGCCGATGTGCAGCAGTATCAACTGATGTAAATGATACTAACTGAAATTATGCCTCGTGCAAAATAAAATGCCATCAGCACTAAGTAAGTATAGAGTAAAGATGTGCACGTGTTGAATGTTTTTTATGGATGGGGTTTTTTCTGTGCTGGGAAAAAAAGAAAACAAAAGGAAAAAAATCTACATCTGAAAATAACTGTCATGGAAATGTTATTCAGATATTATCTTATAATTTGATATCAAGCTGTGAGGGGGAATTTATCTGTGTATTGATTTAATTGCAATAACTTCAGCACCCCTGTGTTTGCATTTGGACATGAAAATTGTCTTCTCATATTGTTATATTTATTAACTTCATTTCCTTCCTTTATTAATTTTCTCCCATCCCTCTGCTCCTGTGTCTGTCTCTGAGATAGACACCGCACATCTCTTACTCATATTAAAACTATAAAGGAGGAGGAAATGGGGTGGTCACTATAATGATGTCTGGTCAGTTTTGGCTTGTCAAATATGAATATAATTCTCATCACATCAGGTCATTATTATTATAATAATAATTATTATTATTACTTAAACCACCACAACAAGAGGCTTTATCATACTGCAACATGACCAAGAAGAGAGTGAGAGATTGCAGACGGTGAGGTAAGGATACTCTAACCGGTGGAAACCGGCTTGAGTTAAAAGTGTCTGAGACAAAGAAGAGAGAGCATCGATGAAACTGTCCTTGTACAGGAGTGTTGTGCTCTGCAGCAGAAAGTTCATCCGTGACATTCAGCGTGATCAAAAGCAATACATTTCAGTGCACTAAGCAATTTATGTCGTTTTCCTTTAAATACTTCTTGAAATTATGGCCTGCATAATTTAGTAATAGATGACTAGTTGATGTCTTGGACAGTCCAAAAAAAGCAAAGATGCTCGAAGATGCTCGCCACACCCAGTGAGTTTGAATGACAGACATCTTTCCCAGTCCCTGTTTGCGTGTCTCTGTGGCAGTCCCACAGTCACAGATGATGGGCAGGTTGGATAAACCAATATCAGTGGGAAACAAAAGCCTGTCAGTGCCTTGTGGTTTGGTTGTAGACTAAGCTAATGTGGGCTTTGAGTAGACTAATAGCCGGTGTTTGTTTCACTTAGCCTATACTAAAGGCTTCAGTGACAAGTCTTAGCCCTTAAATATAGTAATACTAATAACATATCTAAAGACTGCTTATTTATATTTTATAGAAGGTTATTTTTTAGGGCCTGTCATATCCAAGAAGCCTAAAATCCATAGAGCTGTGTCTATAAGAGGCAGTTTCACAGGTAAATCTTTCAAAATAAATATAATCCGGATATGGATTTATGGGATATGTTTTTAGCATCTTAGCTCGCCTTTCTTTCTGAAATGCGCACTTAATCCTGCGATTCAAAGAGAGGGGATGTGTTGAACTACAGAATCTTAATGTGTTTCTCATCTCGTTTCTGAGGAAGAAGCAGGGCGGGGAGGGGAGGGAAGAGGAGAGGGTTGGAGCTGGGGGGGAAAAGGCGGAACAAACCGGTGTGCCTCGGATACATGCTGTAGCTGCTCGCCCGCACTGCAGATTAACTCTTACCGTGCCGGGAGATGCAACGAGAGACGGTGAGTGAATTTTGTTTTTGTTTGTTTGTTTGTTTGTTTGTTTTTCCCGAAAGCTTGCACATTGTTCCGCTTTTGGCACCAGAGAAAGAAATGTAGCGGTTGTTCATCTGGTGCGGACAGGTACACAGTTCATACAGGTATTCAGCATCCTGAGCATCTCCTCTTCTGTCTCTCTCACACACGGAGGAGCACACACACACACACACACACACTTTCGCTTCCTCTGACACACATTGAATCGCTACACTTGATGTTGTTTAGCGGCTCGTCTCTGGCTGGCTATTCGGGAACTATCCACCGCGCGGGTGCTGAAAGGGGTCGTCATTTGCAGGCAGCTGTAATTCACTGCAATGCCATGTCTGTGGTGAAAGTGTCCTCCTGGTTTTTCAAGTGTCTTGGAGCTGATAGTAAGGAAACAGCAGTTAAAAGCATCCTAGCAGAACACCGGCTAAGGGCATGGTGATCTTCTCAACCCAAATATATCTTCCTGCAGGTGTTTCCGTCAGAGACTGACACAACTGAGGAAACAGTAACGGTGATGACATCGTCTCTTGTGCACTATTTAAGGCATATAGAGTACGTTGTCTAAAATCTGTTCACTGGACTGCTATCTGATCACATTTGTGAGAAGACATCACATCAGTCCTGAAAGTTCTTCCTTGCTCAGCTATCATTAATTAATAATGAATGAATGGAGCTTCTCTCCTTCAGCTCTTGTCCCAGAGCCTGGCTCTGTGTCTTTGTAGCTGACTGAACTGGCCAAACTCTAGCTGGATGTTGTAGTAGCCAAGAAATCTGGGATTCCCTCTCTAAACACTGGTAGCATTGCCCAACTGAGGAGTATAATCTGTCTGACTGGACCAGTGCCAGTGGCTCGCAGACGGCAGTGCAGCTTCCAGCTGAGCCCCCGAAATGGGTGTTCTACCCCTTTAAATTTAAATTATGCAAACTTTACTTCTCCTCTGATCTTCCATGAGATAGTCTTTGAGGGTAAAAATAAAAATGATCTTGACTGTCATGAGGCAGTGGAGAAAATAGTTTAAAGCAAAGGTTTCAAACCTCACGAGAGACATCTTCTTCTCTATTTCAGATATAGAACCAGTGATCTCAGCATTAACCTGTGCAACCTTGAATATAATACTCTGCTGTAATTTCAAAGGAATCATCTTCTTATGATCCTTCTCACTGCTAAGCATGTGCTTTAAAGCTGGCAGCTAATTGTCCTTTTTACCCATGAAACCACATTCTCAAGGTTGTCCTCATCAACATATTAGGTTACATTTTGAGCCTCAAAAAAAAAAAAGATTTCATACATGAACTAAGTTTTTACATAAAGAGAGGTTAGAAAGGAGGCCAGTGGGAGTAAAGGCAAGGGGGGAAAATGCAGGAGCAAGAGGGATTGTTGATGGAAAGTGGTGATGTATTCAAACGCCGCATGAAGGGAATTTGTAAGAGCTTCCTGTGAAATGACCAAGCAAGTTTAAAGCATTTCCATAGTTACAGCCCTGACCATGCATGCATTCAATCTCAAATAGCCACACTCAGACACACACGGTAAGCCACACATGATAACCCCCCAATGTCACTGACAAGTGTCGGGGTTCATCTGACATCCTTGTGTGAACATGTTGTTCCACAGAGTCCAGAGAGGAGCGGGGTGAAATCTGTAACAGAGTCAGTCTCCAAGATATCAGGCCTTTAATGTATTAACACAAATAGACGCTTCATCAAAACGGCAAAGTAAAGTCTGCTTTAAAGAGTTTAAAATTAAAATAGTCCTCTGAGTATAAACTTGCCCTTTAGTGTCCTTGCTTGATCAAAGACAAAAATCCTCCTCACACTTCACTGGTCAGAGAGGGAGGATTAGAAATCCCTGGGCACATGACTGCATTAAAGAGGACGATGGATGGGAACAGAGAGCCTTCTGGAAGAAGGTGTGAAGCAGTATCAATCAGACTGTTGCTCTTTTAAATGACACTAATATGCTATTGTACATTCAATGACAACTTGCACCTCAGGGTAACTTTATAGAAATGAACACACTACACTGCCCTTAACTTGTTGTCTGTCTTTCAGGAAAGGACTGGTCACAGATTCTCCTTTGCTCATGGTGCTCATGTAACAACTCTCCCTGGGGTTTGCAAGAACACCTCCCTAAACTCAGCTCATTTCTCAACCTGCAGCACAGGGTCTGCAGACTGAGGCCAGACGCTATAGAGACACACAAACACGGGGATGCACAACGGAGAGGCTGAGTGAGCAGTGCACATTATGTCTGTTTGTCTGCAACAGAAGAGCTGCATGAAACAGTAGAAGAGTCTGAGCCCTGAAGAACACAGGCCACACAGTATGACCCACTACTTTTCCACACAAGGTGACAGGGGCTGAAACTGGCCACACATTCCTGCGCGCGTGTGGCTGCTAGCATTGTTTTGACGAGTATCTAACTTCATCAGGGAGTGTCTAGTCTCCCCTCTGGCCCAGAGGGGGGTTGTGGTGTGCATTATTTGTGTTCCGGATGCAGAACATCCTCGATCAAAACTTGGACATGGCTACAGCTCTACTTGCAGGCGAGAAGCTGAAGGAGCTGATCATGCCGGGTTCCTCTCAGGATGAGAAGGGCGGGGCACTGGCTGGCCTCATGGTGCAACTCAAACTGGAGCTTCCTTTTGATCGTGTTGTTACTATAGGGACGGTCATCATCCCCATCCTGCTAGTCACCCTGGTCTTCACAAGGAACTTTGCAGGTGAGCTGCTAGAGGGGGGGGTTCATTGCTAAAGCCACACCTGCAGCTGTTTGCCCTCTGACCGCTTTTGATCAGAGAAAGGTTTTGGCTGCATACATACAGTAGTAAGAAGTGTAAGCTGGAAACAAGGCATAAAAGAGAAGGGAGCAGTATGGTGTAGAGCAGAAAAGGAAAGCTGAAATACTAGATGCCAGAGAGAGAAGAAAACAGATTGGAGAACTGAGGGAGTGAAAGTGATTGCAGATTTGGGAGACAAGGGGGGGTTTGGGTAGAGGACAGAGTAAAAACCCAGAGAGGAATGTCGGTTCATTGCTGAGTCAGGCTCTGTGTAGCATGTAACCAGCTGGGACTATGTGTTTAAACAGCAAGTCAGT
This sequence comes from Etia nguti, assembly GCA_015106755.1. Classification (NCBI taxonomy): domain Eukaryota; kingdom Metazoa; phylum Chordata; class Actinopteri; order Cichliformes; family Cichlidae; genus Etia; species Etia nguti. The sequence goes on from VUQG01004561.1 coordinate 22,365, forward strand.
GGATGTGCAGAAGAGTTTATTATTTTTGAGAAAACTCAGCACAAGGTGGGTGCCTAGTGTTCTGTGAATGAAGCAAGTGTTGTCATTGCACATTTTATCCTTATCCCTAATAAAAACAGAATGCATGTTTATTTAAAAGAGAAAATCCAATAACAATCCAATAATAACAGAGGTGACAGTGCTTAGTTTTAAAGATTAAATGGAACTGGTGATATCTCAAACCTTTTAGTCTTGTACATAATGGACAGTGAACTGATCTGGGCGTTCTCATTTCCTCAATGAGAGCCTGAAAGGTGCTTCTTTCGTTTCAAAATGTGGCTTGAGTATGATCAGAGATGCACAATGCTTTGTGTTGAATGGGTTCTAAAAGATGAGATGAGAGTACTGATTAAAAATGAATGATGAGAAAGGTGCAAGATATTTCCTAGAGAATGTAATGAATCACTGAAACATGTGTCTACTGATTCACAAGTCATAGGTTTAGCTGGAAGAAGAGCTATTATTTTTAACTGTTTGTAAGGCTCTGCAGTATTTTGCAGAGCCATGTTATGGTTCAATTTTGTCTCCTGATACTGAATGTTGTACATACATCCATTTCCAGATATACCTTTTAAATAAGTAGCATAGATATCATTGTTACTTAGAGCTGATATTATTAAAAGTATGTCAGCCTGATCTTACATGTCATTTACTTACTAACATGTGGTTACTAACAGAAATAAGAAGAACAGTTTGAAGCACAATTTATTATGAGATACAATTTAAAGAAAAGTTTGGACTGATTCTTTATTCTTGTACTTTTCTCAGAGGAATCCATATACTGTTACACACCACACAACTTCACTCGAGACCAGGCACTGTATGCAAGAGGCTACTGCTGGACAGAGCTTCGTGATGCTAAACCTGGTATGGAGCCAGCTGAGTGGCCTTCGCTATTTGAGCACAAGTTTCTCCCCTATGCCCTGCTGGCCTTTGCTGGAATCATGTACATTCCTGCTTTGGGCTGGGAGTTCCTCGCCTCTACAAGGCTCACTTCAGAGCTCAATTTCCTGCTTCAAGAGATTGATAACTGCTATCATCGAGCTGCTGAGGGCCGGGCCCCAAAGATCGAGAAGCAGATCCAGTCCAAAGGGCCGGGCATAACTGAGCGGGAGAGGAGGGAGATCATAGAGAATGCAGAGAAAGAGAAGAGCCCTGAGCAGAACCTTTTTGAGAAATATTTGGAGAGACGAGGCCAAAGCAACTTTTTGGCCAAGATTTACCTGGCTCGCCATCTTTCTATTATCTGCCTCAGTTCAATACCCATTTCCTACCTGAGCACCTACTATGCCCGCCAAAGGCAAAATGAGTTCACCTGTGCGCTAGGTGAGCACCCAGACATTAGCAGCTATCCAGAGCTGAAGCTCAGGGTCAACTGTAAGCTGCCTGCTGTGCAGCTGCAGCGCATCATGGCAGCAGTAGATATCGCTCTACTCTGCACCATGAACCTCATCATTTTGGTTAATTTGCTGCATCTTTTTGTGGTGCGCAAGTCCAACTTTGTATTCGACAAACTCCATAAGGTTGGAATTAAAACGCGGCGACGTTGGCAGAAGTCTCAGTTCTGCGATATCAACATCCTGGCCATGTTCTGCAATGAGAACAGGGATCACATTAAGTCGCTCAACCGACTGGACTTCATCACCAATGAGAGTGACCTCATGTATGACAATGTAGTCAGGCAGCTGTTGGCTGCACTTGCACAGTCCAACCATGATGCCACACCCACTGTGAGGGAATCTGGGATCCAAACAATTGATCCCAATATGGATCCTTCTGACCTCGGGGTTAGAGAGATGGGTGGAGAGCCGCTGGTCGTCAAACGACCTCGTAAGAAGATTAAATGGATACCAACCTCAAATCCTCTTCCTCAACCATTTAAGGTAAGGAAATGTGTTTCTGAAAGCAAAATGTACTATCCTCTAGAAGCAAAATGACCCTTACTTTAAATATTGACTCAGTGGAGCGCACATACTCTAGGCCATAATCCTTCAAATGGTGTAATAGTAACTTTTGATAAGGGCCTTTTTCACTGAAGAGGCATAAGAAGCAGCTTTCCTTTAGGACTTACAATATATACAAAATAGTAAGGAGAAGACTTCATCTGTTGCTGTTGGAGACTTGAACTGTAGTTGAAGTTAAGATATGACCTCTTTTTATTTTCTGTCCAATGTGAAGGAACCTCTCACACTGACACGCCTGGAAAATAACACAAAGCCGGAAAAACCCAAGCCTCTCAGACGAAAAATAGTGGCAGACAGCATTATTGCACCTCTTCTGGATAACAAGAGCACACAGCATCCTTCAACAAAAGGTATCGGGTAGTTTGAATACGTAGTAAGAAAGACATTTTAAAGCTTTATTAATTAGTTTAAATAAGCTAGGCACACTATCCGACCAGTATGATACATATGTTCTTATGTGTCTAGTATCTTATGTATTATGCAGGCAAATTCTGTGACCATAAAATGAACTGACACAGTTTAAACTACACTCTTGATGGGTGGTCTCCCCATCTGCTCTAATCATCTACTTATTTTCTGATTGTAGATGTAAGTGGAATGGAGAAAAAGCACACACGCAACTTCTCTTTGGATGTCCACCCGTATATGTTGACAACTCGTAAGCCCAAGGTGGAGACCACAACCGCAGAACCTCTACCCTCAGAGCACAACATGGATACAGTGTACCTTGAAGGCACACACACTGTGGTTCATGTGTCCAGTGCAATTACAGGTAGGTCTCATTGTGCTTATCCCTGAGACAGAAATGCCACTTCATTTGGATGTGCCTTTCATAGTGCATTTCTACAGCAGGACAATGGGCATGGCTATTTACAACATACAAATTCCGTTTGCATATGATGCTTTTGCTGCATGGCCAGTCACCTTTGGCCAACTAATATTTTAGATTTTTACTTTCTTTCTCTTTATCTCCCGTTTTTACTCTATGCATTTATTTGACTACAGAGAATAAGATTCGCTCTCCAGAATCAACCAATGCTGCCTTCTCTGCAGGGACCCTGTCCACCACTACATATGTAAATGGAGTTAGCCCCAACCCTCCCTCCAGTGAAGATGCGCTCAGTCCCAAGTCCTCACCTCAACAACTGGGGCCTTCCACTCAGAAGGAAAATGCTGAGTCTCAACCACCTCCACTAACAAGAGCCCCCACACACCAGCTACTGAGTATGCATCATACTCTCTTTGAGGAAGAAGAGGATGAAAGCGGGAGGGACAGGCTGGCAGAGAGGCCTGGGGAGCTCATTGCTGCAGGAGAATGTTGAGGAAGAGGAGAAGAAGAAGAGGAAGAGGAACCATGACTGAGATTATTTTCCCTGACACTGCACTCTACACACATAACCTCCATGCCAGTCACCTTCTATCAGCTGCCACCTCTAATCTTTCAATTAACTTCTATACTTCCAGGATTGTTGGAGCAGAAATGCAATAGATGTGACTTGGGAAGACTCTTGAGGCAAAGCTGAGCTTTCAGAAAGGATAAACTGAGAGAAATATGTTTCTTTACCTGTGTTGACCAGCTTATTACTGTAGGAAATGATGTCACACTCATGTCTCAGGATGACTGTGTATAGCTAATCACCCACCAATGAAACCAGCAGTGACATAATTCAACAGGGTGCTACAGTGCAGGGTCACACAGTTATATTGAAAAAGTATATAGACAGGGTAAAGAGCGAGGAGTAACTTTCCTAATAATAAAAAAAAAGGCAGACACTTTAGAAGTGCAAATCTGCAACATCAAACAAAATGTATTTTAATCACATGATAACGCTTAGTCCCTTTATCCCACTAGCCAAGTAGAAAGGTAGCTCATGCAATACAGTTGTTGAGATCTGCACAATTAATATGCAAAAGATCACAGTATAATTGTGGCAATAATGTATGCGCTTAGAACATCTTATTCCACACGCTATACATGTATAGACACTGTATATGACTCACTGCTTGTGGGGTGTTTAAATATGACCTGTTTCATGGCTAATTACTGCCATTTCACAATCGCATAAGAACATGATTCTTATCTATACTTGCACGCCATTTGAAAGTACAGCAGACAGCAGACTCCCCATTGAAAGCGTGACTTTGTAAGACAAAGTAGAACTGTAATACTGCTTAGTGAAACTGATACCAGATATGTTTTGATGCTGTAAAAAAAGGCAGTTACAGTGATGTGTTCTTTTTGAAGACTTTAATAGCAGCTCTGAGATGAAGGGAGCTGGACTCACTGGTAAAATATGACCTTTTGTGTTCTGTTGGCTTCTTGAGGAAGTGTCTAATGTGAAGTGAATGTATAGATGAGCAGGATAAGGGTTTATAAGAATGACTAAGGTTTTCATTATCTGCTATAAACACAATCTATTTTTTTGCATTTCTTGCAGCATACATTAGGGTACAGAGACTAGAATAAAGGAACTGCCTGCACTGACTCAGAAACCAACAGGACATTAACTGTAGAAGACATTAGTCTCATTTTCAGGGCCTACCTAAAGAATGGGTAGACCTATGCATACTTTTTTTTCTGGGGCATTAAAATTAAATGGAATCTTTTGTCTTGGTGATACTTCATCTCCATAGGCTAGCTCAAAATCCCCTTGTTAGAGACTACTTAAGCACACTAAATGCATCCAAAAGCACTTTAGGACGAGTAGTACTAGTGTGTGAGAGCACACTGTATCACAGCTCTGCTTTATTATGATTTTACTGTGTTGATTTACACATCGGGACTGTTGCCCTGCGAAAACCTTTAGCAGTCCTAATGCGAGTAATCACATGGATAATATGGCTTTGATTGTAACGTGTGAAATGTTCATGAAAACGGATTAAAAGCGTTTTCTTTATAATTAAATCCCCCAAAATGCGTCTCAACAATCAATGACTACATGTACCAGAATGCACCGCGGCTGTCAGATGCAGCCGACCACTGTGCTGCTGTACTAGCGGAGAGCACTCTGGCAGAAGGGCCGACTTAGTAAGTAACAGGTATTTCTTTTTATAGACAGCTATCGCGTATAGTATCTTGTATCTCGTATTTCAGATTCGCATTTATTTTTTTAAAAAAATCATCTTCTTTAAATTCCTCTAATTAGACTAAATTCCTGGCGGACTTGTTAGCTCACATTAGCTTGAGTAAGGGTAGCTAGCCAAACCGAAGAGCCCTTGGTAACTAAACGTTCAGTATTTAGCAGCTCTACACCTGGAAGTAACGTATTGCTCGTTAGACCTTCCACCGACTAGGCGCTTCTTCTTTTACTGCGCAGCAGTTCTAACCTTACTGATAATGCTCTCGTTTTAGATAATGGTGCCTCTTTGATTTAATTCTCAGAAATGAGCGGCAGCGACTACTTTAGCCAGCGTTGATAGCGTTTAAACTGCGTTTAGAGAAGTTGGCAGCTGTTGTCGTTACACATAAAGCAACGTCAGCAGTCAGTGAGGCTGTGCTGTGTCTACGTTACTGTCAGTGAACGCATCACCGCTCGCTGCGTGCGCCAATGACTTCCATCTGCTCTCTGTCACATACAGCTCCCAGTGCTGCAAGCATGGACCAAGAGAACAATTCGGAGGTTGGTAAAGAAACACGTTTGTATTTTTCTGGCTGAAAAAATATGGTGTTTTAGCAGGTGGGAGATGACCCTGCGTCATCCTGTGAGTTTTTAGAGTGATGTAACATAGTCTCTGTTGTTTCTCAATTACCACTTATGTGAAGCTGCCACACCTTTCTTAAACTGTCTTGACTTGAGCAATAAGAATAACATTTTAATCTGCTGCTGATGTAAATAAGCCCACTATATTTAACTTTGTTGTTTCAATGTCTCACAGGACGATTCAGTCGGCCCTTCGGGGGACGGAATGCCGTGTCTACCTCCAGATCTTTGTGAGTTGTTGTTTCTTTTTTTCCCCCTCTAAACATATTGTGAGAACAGTATTTCATGAGAAAATGTATTAAGTTCCTTATTTTTAAGGGACCACTTGTTGTGAAATATTGTCTCACATTCATAACTTTTTATTAAGAATATGTGAATGAATGAAACTAAATGTAATCCGAGACCAATGAATCCATCGGTATTATGGGGGACATTGCAACAGGCATGTCATTATTATTGAAGTAAATCTAAAATAATAGTATTAATAACTTCAAGTAGCTTTCTATTGGTAAAATAGTACAAACTCTTTATTTTGTCATTTAAATGCACCTGCTAAGGATTTTATTAGTGTATTCCTCACTAAGGTACTTTTTAAATGTAAATTTCTACAATTTGACATAGTGCATTATGTACCTTCCCTCACATAATATAATGGTTATAGTAAGACATAACTTTAATTTTTCAGTCAGTTTAATAAACTTTTATCCCTCTCCTGTGTAGCGGATGTTGAAGCAATGGAGTTGCTTTGGCAGTTGCGAGCCCAGCGGCGCCAGTCGTCTCCTGAACTCCCAGAGACGGTGTCCCGTCTTACTGCACCTGATGGAAGCATCTTATACCTGGTGGGCACTGCCCATTTCAGTGATAGCAGCAAAAAGGACGTAGCCATGGTGAGCCAATGAGGGGCAGGAGCAGGACCGTTACAGAGCAGAAAGCCACTTAAACCCTTTTAAAATGTGATATACTGTTAATTGTAAGTTAAATTATATGTATAATTCTGTAGTAGGCCCACATATTTAAATATAATTTTGTTTTTATTTTCTTGTTTTGGCAAGCATTATCTTGTCTTTTTTTGTTCTTTCACATTGATTTCTCTTGTCCTTGCTTCTTTCATCACTGTTCATTTGCTTTGACATTCCAGTCTTCTGCTTTCTTATTCTGTATTTGTCTCTTTATTTTTCATACCCGCTGTGCTCCTTCTCCTGGTGCAGACGATCCGAGCTGTGCAGCCAGACGTGGTCGTGGTGGAGCTGTGCCAGTATAGGGTATCGATGTTGAAGATGGACGAGAATACGCTGTTAAAGGAAGCCAAAGACATCAATCTGGATAAGGTTCAGCAGGCTATCAAACAGGTCAGAATTTACGAAAGGTGTTGGTTGTGTGAAAAACAGCAGTGGCAGATGAAGAGAGGTGGAAAAGGTCATAGTGAAACGAGGAGAGTGAAAGTACATATAATCCAAATAAGGCAATGATGGTCAAGTTCTGATATTTTAAACTTAGTTTCATCTATGATATCATTGAAGTATGGTGTAAATATAGCGTTGAGTGTCACTAAAGAGTTTTACGCCTGTTTCCTACTTTTTTTGATATTTGGGATTTCATTTCACTGCGTGTTGTACTCGTGTAACTATACACGTGACAAATAAAGAATCTTGAATCTTGAAAGAGATGTTTCTTTAGTTCAGAAGTTAAGAAACCTCTGACAGTTGCTTCTGATTCAGCCCTTCTTACCTCAGTGGCTTGTACTACTGTCAGATTACCATGTACTTAAAGACTGACCACTGGAAGCGGGTGTTAATTTATTTGCTCTGTTTGTCAGAATGGACTGATGTCGGGTCTGATGCAGATTCTGCTGCTCAAAGTTTCAGCTCACATTACAGAGCAACTGGGCATGGCACCTGGAGGAGAGTTTAGGGAGGCCTTCAAAGAGGTAACTCATTCCCACAAATGCAAGAAAGTGGAGAATAATTTGATTATGTGTCTTTATTTTCTTTTTGGTTTTTAAAAACTTTTAACTCTCTCTTTTAGGCTGGCCGGGTACCTTTTTGTAAATTTCATCTCGGGGATCGGCCAATTCCTGTAACGTTCAAGAGAGCCATTGCTGCTCTCAGTCTCTGGCAGAAGGCCCGTCTGGCCTGGGGTCTTTGCTTTCTGTCAGACCCAATCAGGTATAAATTCATCTTGATCACTTTCTGTCACACAGTGTCAACACGACTCTGTTTTAGTACCAAGTATTCAGGTGATAGTGTGCATCATTTCACAACTTGCTCAAATACATGAATAATGCTGAAGTTAGAGGAAAGTCATCATTCAGAGTTTTTGGCAAGAAGGATTATATTGCTCGCTAAATTGGTCCAGGATGGTTCAGTTTTGTGGAAAGGTACAAAAGCAAAGTCGTGAAGCAGAAGTTCAAATGTTAATGGTGAAATTTGTGGAAGTTGGTAAAGCGATAATACCATTTTGTTTTCAGCCCTCTTTGCCTGGGGAAAAATGCAACTACAGTGGATATGTGTGAGCATCATGACTTGCTGTCTTTGTGTTTTGTGTACAACTAGGCAGTGAGCACTCACGTTTTCAGTAACAGCATCTCTACCATTTTTTTCTAAATTATGAGTCTGTAAATTTATAAAATCATTGTGGCTTCCAGCAACTCTGAGATTGAACCTCAGAATTATAAAATGGTGTTGATTATGGAGACTTAAAGGAATACATGCCTGAAAGTATGTTTTTAAAGCTTATGCTGGACACCAACCAGGCAGTCTGATAAAGTCTATTTAAGCTTCGTGCTTATTACTGTGTCAAAGTTCAGGAACTGGAATTTTGGTCTCCATACTGAAAACCTTAAATGTCAATGTTAATCCAGACTCTGCTAGTATTGCACTAAATATAATTAAGAAAATTAAATGCTTCTAAGGATGAGTGTTGCTTGCATCCCATATAAAGATGTAAAGTAGGAAGTGTTAAATTGTTTCTAAAACACCTCCTATAAAAAACTCACTGTGCCATAATAAAATGCAGTTAGAGAACAAAACTATACTCTCTGTCCTACACCACTTCCTTTTCACTGGTAAATTGACTGCTATATTGTGTGCCATGTTTCAGTAAAGAGGACGTGGAGAAGTGCAAACAGAAGGACCTGCTTGAGCAAACTATGTCAGAGATGATCGGAGAGTTTCCTGCTCTTCACCAAACCATTGTGGCTGAAAGAGACATCTACCTCACACACACTCTCCGACAGGCTACACGCTGTGTGGAGTCCCCCCCTAATGCCCAGAGTGCGTATTACAATGCTCAAAAAGCTAGGACAGTGGATTGGTTTCATCTTATGTTATTATACATTCGCAGGCCAGTTCATTAGGTACCCCTGTTCAAATCCTTCTTTACACAAAAATCTAATCTGTCAATCAGATGGTAGCAACTCTATGTAGGCATGTGGACATGGGCAAAACAATCTGCTGAAGTCTAAACTGGGCATCAGAGTAGGCAAGAAAGGACTTGCCATAAGGTGTAAGTGTGAATGTGGATTCTAAGTGTTTCAGAAACTGCGGAACTACTGGGATTTTCCCACACAGAAATATCTAGTGTTTACAAAGGGCCAAAAAACCAGAAAATATTCAGTGAGGAGACTGGCCAGACTGCTTTCAGCTGATTAGGAAGGAAACACTAACTCAAATAGATACTTGTTATAATCAAATTATGTAGACGATCATTGATGGACACACATCAAACCTCCAAGCAGATGTACTAAAGCAGCATTATACCAAAATGCAACTGTAGCTATCATGTCAATGTGGGCCCAAATCTCAGCACCTTCCAGCACCTTAGGAAATCTGCACCATGAAGAATTAAGGCAACTCTGAAGCCAAAGAAGGGTTGAACTAACGAAGTGGCCAGTGAATTTCACTGTATAGTTTTTTGTTTTTTGTTTTTTTTAGTCTCTGTCTTTCATTCCAATCACTTATAAGTACTTTTTTGTCCGCTTAGTTTGTGCTTTAAAAAAACATTGCTCAATATAGTTGAAACTAAAGAGTCAAAACTTTATTTTAGCTGTTAAATACTGTGAGAAAATAAGAACTATCTCTGTCAAGGCCTGTGCACATATCTGTCATCAGATATGTTGCTCAATTGTTGTGAAATCAGCTGACCAGTAATGATGGTGTGGTTTTAGTGTGGTACAGACATTTAATGGAAATGCTTAGTCATTTTTTAAGAACAGTAACTCATTCTCTTCCATTTTTGCTGAATAAACTTAAAAACTAAATCTGTATTCATTGTGAAACTGCAAAAGTGGTTATGGATGTTGTAGTTTGACAGTAACGCATGTTTTGCAGTAGTGAGAAGTTTCTGAATAGTTAAACTAGAGAAAGCTTTGCACATTTGGAGATCATTTCCCTGGAATAATTGTGTTATTTTTAAATGTCAAAGTGGGGATGTACTCAGTTCCCCCAAATAACCAATGCTTTTCTGCATGAACATTTCCGAGTGTAGACGTCGTTTATGCTATCGCTGTTCTTTTTGTAGAAGTGCCTGCTGTGGTGGTGGGAGTCGTAGGGATGGGTCACGTCCCTGGCATAGAACGAAACTGGGACAAGCAACTTAACATTAATGAAATCATGAGGTATGTTTCGCATATTGTTTGTACACAGTAAATTACACCATAAATCCATAAACATAATCCTTTTGTGTTTGATTTGGCATTACCACTGTAACTCCGTGTGTCTCTGTCTTCCCTAGTGTCGCACCTCCCTCACGCGTTGGCTGGGTGTTGTGCGCTGTCATAAAGGGGGTCATGATGGGAATGCTGGGATATGCCTGTTATCGTGTCGGTGGAAGTTTAGGTAGAGCCCTGCTGTCTTTACCTGCAATCCGATCTTTACTGGAGACACTGCGGCCTCTTCCTGCTTGACCCAACTGGTCTTCTCTAAGCCATCTGTGAAACAGCATTTTTATCTATTAAAACAATGCATCCATCACCAATGGCCTTAAAATCAGGTGTCAGGTGAGGCTGGAGGAAAAGGGTTCACCAGCCCACATTGTGAACTAACAAGGACCTCATGGGGTTCAGAGCTCCCCACTTTATATTGATGTCTCTGTAGACACAACAGGGCTGTACTGCCAAAGAAACCATGACAGTACTCTTGGGTACCATGCATTTTTTTGTTTGTTTTTTTGGTAAGATTCACAAAAGGCCAATAGTTCATTTTGAGTACATTTATATTTTCCACACCATTCCTTCAAAGGACTCATGCACACATGTTTTCTTTTTCATTATTATTATTTGATTAGCATCCTGATCGTGAGGTTCACTGTTAGTCACCGGCCCTGATATAGTGGGGGATTTTTCTGGGAGCATGCTGTTTCTTTAGTCCTTCTTCATATAGTGCCGACCAGTATTGTTGGTAATTGGCCTGTTTCAAGTTCAGCACTTTATTAGACTGATAAGACTTTTGTTCTGTACATGCAGTCTGTTGAAGAGGGGGAAAAAGGTAAAAAAATAAATAATTTACAACTATATTAAAAAAGTGGAAAAAATACAATATATAGTTGGTGCATAGACTGGCCCACATGTGTATGTAAGGAACACATGAAAAATGTGTGGATCAGATTGAGCGTCATTCTCCTAATTCTCTATACGTTTTTATAGCATTAGAAAAACTTCACTGATTTCTCATGTGCACCGTCCTGCCAACATCAACAAGACAAGTGCCTCATATTGGAGCTGTTAAACTAAATAAAACTGCAGAAATGTGTGTTGTTATCTTACACATGCAAAAGTTCAATGCAAGATTAAAGAGGATGTCTTTATGATATTACATGATCTGCCTATTTTCTAAGTACTAAAAAGTTTGTGTTGACTTGGTTGCAGTTGAAACGGTACCACACATCCTCCATTTATGTCATCACCCACGCATACAGAACAGGATTATATATGCCTCAGGAAGAGCAGTGCATCATCTAGTAACCTCTAGAGTTGTTTATGCTGCCAGTTTGAGGCCCTCTCACACAAATATATGCATTATATACAGAAAGTTGTCTCTAAAAACCATCACAAGGAAACATCCTAATATTCAGTGTGCCAACTGTACTTTTAGAATATATGCATTATTATTTCCCAGTCTGAGATGAACTCATGGGCCGAAATGCTGAAAATTACAAAACATGTTTCTTTCTCTCAAATGAACCATCATGTTTTTAATGACTGTTGTTTTTTATCTTCTATGAAGGAAACTGAGCCGGTCAGATTTGGGAGATAAAGCCTTATTCTGTTATCACTGCTGCCTTTGAGTCTGACATTGCCCAACACTGAGCTGTATCCCTTGTAGAGCTTCTTACTGAGTCTATCTGAGTCTAATCACTGTCTACATGACCTTCCCTTGAAATATGACATATGAGATCTCCCATTAATAATAATCGAGTAGTCTAAACTGTACAGACATTTCAAGGTAAAGTTAGGAAAGTTAATTTCCTTTCATAATCCCAATAAACTAATATGAGAGATTAACTTTAACTTTAAATCATAACTGGACAACTTGCAAGCTTTCCATATTTTGGATAATTCACATAATCTGTCATCCAACTGAAAAATAAGAAAACTGAGAAAGCAGATAAAGATAAAGTCCAACCTCTGCAGCATCTCCTCTGTGTGTCTCCCATTTCCTGTAGGAATCCTTGTATTTCTTGTAAGATTTTTCTTCCTCTCAGCCTGTTGTACTGTCATTGATGTAAACACATAAACACACCAAACGGTGAGATTTAGTAATGGAATTTATAAACATTTTAAGTAAAGGAAAACTATATTTGTCTCAAAACTGTTGTAGTCCTGTCGTTTTAATTTTATCCAAATGATTTATTTTATTTTATTTATTTTTTCTAATTTATGAGAAAAAAATGTTTTAAACCTAAATAATTTTATTCGGTCAACCCAGTTCCGTATTTACTCTTTGTTTCCGATCGGACGAATACTATCGTAACACCGTGTCTCACAAACATCCGCTGTAGCTTGCAGGATTATGAAAGCGTGATTAGAGAATATTTTTTAACTGCGCCAGCGGATAGACGCAGACAGATGGCCTGGTTTGGATGGCTTATTTAGGACCTCGGCTGGGACCGTCACGTGTCTTTCTTCCCGGTCAGTCCGCCTTAAGACTCCTCTCCTCTGCTGGGATGGACGACATGGGTCTGGTCATGAGCCGTTCTTCGCTGGAGCGGCTCGAATTTGACAACGTCGCCCTCAAGAAACTTCCCCTGGATCCATCCGAGGAGCAGGGGGTGCGGCAGGTGAAGGGAGCGTGTTTCTCCCGGGTGACACCACAACCGCTGACCAAGCCTCGCTTCGTGGCCGTGTCACACCAAGCCCTGGGACTGCTGGGGCTGGACGGAGAGGAGGTCGTGAATGATCCTCTCGGGCCAGAGTATCTCAGCGGATCCAAAGTCATGCCAGGATCTGAACCCGCCGCTCACTGCTACTGCGGCCATCAGTTCGGACAATTCGCCGGACAGCTGGGCGATGGGGCGGCCTGTTACCTGGGAGAGGTAAAGGTCCCATCTAGCCAAGATCCCGAACTTCTCCGAGAAAACCCGAGTGGCCGGTGGGAGATTCAGGTGAAAGGAGCTGGGCTGACCCCGTACTCCAGGTACAAGGGGTTGCTATCATTGCTAGTTTGAGTGGTGTTTGCAAGATTATGTTGAATTTATTTATTTGGTTAAGAATAAATGTGGCTTAATCTATCTTTATAATGCCACCAGAGAGATTAAAACATGCAAACTACTTTGATTATCTGTTTTATATGCGATTGAAGAAAGGCAATATTTGGCAATCAGATGCGCTTTTTTTTTTGCTGAGTATTGAAAAAAAAAGTCCTTTTCTCTTCCACAGACAAGCTGATGGCCGTAAGGTCCTGCGCTCCAGTATACGAGAGTTCCTGTGCAGTGAGGCGATGTTCTTCCTGGGTGTGCCCACCACCAGAGCAGGCTCTGTAGTCACTTCTGACAGCAGGGTCATACGTGATGTGTACTACAACGGGCACGCTCGCCACGAAAGATGTTCTGTGGTCCTCCGCATTGCTCCTACCTTCATCAGGTGGGTGCACATTACCTGACCTACTTACTTATATTGAGTTTCAATTTGTGTTTACATGGGATTTGTTTGTGTTCACTACCTGAGCAGGTTTGGATCTTTTGAGATCTTCAAGCCTGCCGATGAGATCACAGGTCGCCAGGGTCCCAGCTATGGGCGCGATGAGATCCGAGGTCAAATGTTGGATTATGTCATTGAGATGTTCTACCCTGAGATCCAACAGAACTACCCAGATCGGGTGGAGAGGAACGTGGCTTTCTTTCGAGAGGTCAGAGCATGAGTTACACTCTCACCTGTCAGCATGTAGAGACAGTGAAATGTTGTAGCAAATTAAAAATTGTTATGTACTCAAGATTTTCTTAGCACTGTAAACTTTATTATCTGATCCATAGAAAGAAATTATGATGTTTTATGCTCAGGGCTGTTCTCAGATTATGGAGACCTGATGGGACTGCTATCTTCTCTTCCTGTATGTAGGTGGTGCTTCGTACAGCTCGACTTGTGGCTCAGTGGCAGTGCATAGGATTCTGCCATGGTGTCCTGAACACGGACAACATGAGCATCCTGGGACTAACGCTGGACTATGGTCCATACGGCTTCATGGACAGGTCAGACATTTGGAGTGTTTAACTGTATGCATTTTAAAACATTCCTGTCACATATGTTACCATCATACTCATTAGGTTAGGGTCACCGAGTCAGAGTCAGTGAAACCATAATAACACACATTAATATTTATAACACATTAGGTTTGAACGCTTCTTATTTCTCTCAGATTCGATCCAGATTTTATTTGTAATGCCTCGGACAACTCTGGACGATACTCCTACCAAGCCCAGCCAGCTATCTGTAGGTGGAACCTCGTAAAGCTAGCAGAGGCTCTTGCTCCAGAGTTGCCACCAGACCGGGCTGAGGCTGTTCTGGAGGAGTACCTGGATCTTTATAACCGTTTCTACTTGGAGAACATGAGGAAGAAGCTGGGTTTGCTGAAGAAGGAGGACCCTGAGGATGAGATCCTGATCACCAAACTGCTTCAGACAATGCACAACACAGGTGGGACTATTTTGTGTACTACGTAGAAAGACAGTTTGATGTGATGAAACATTTAATCCAGTGACAGACCGAGAGAATGCGTGCATACGGCACTGCATATGAAACATGGAAAATATTTATTGATGGTAAATGGCCTGCATTTGTATAGCGCTTTACTTAGTCCCTAAGGACCCCAAAGCGCTTTACACTACATTCAGTCATTCACCCATTCACACACTGGTGATAGCAAGCTACATTGTAGCCACAGCTGCCCTGACAGAGGCGAGGCTGCCGGACACTGGCACCACCGGGCCCTCTGACCACCAGTAGGCAACATGTTTGCCCAAGGATATTTGGCATGCAGCCTGGAGCAGCCTGGGATCGAACCACCGACCTTCTGGTTAGTGGCTGACCTGCTCTGCCTCCTGAACTACAGCCACACCTATGATGGATGCAACACTGTAATAACATTTTTCTGCCTCCCTCCTGCAGGTGCTGACTTCACCAACACCTTCCGTATCTTGAGTCTGATTTCTTGTCCCACTGAGGAAAATGGCGAGGGAGAAGAGGACTCTGTCAAGAAAGCCACAGACCTCTTGAACGAGCAGTGCGCCTCCCTAGAGGAGCTCAAGGCTGCCAACAAGCCCACGATGGATCCACGGTGAGCTAGCTAATAGTTATACCGCTACACACACTACAAGCCCAGCATGTTTTATCAGTTTCAGACCTTTACAGAAATCAGTGTAAATGAAACTATAGTAATTATTAGAATAGAAAAAATGACGGGGCCTGTGGTGATAATGTCAAAGTTTTGCTTTTTATTCAGTGTAGTTCATATTGCAGCCTCTGGGTTTCACTAGTGAGGCTACATATACATCATGTCTATTACAGTACATCAGTCTGAGGTTTCTTAAAGCAGCATCTGTTGATATTTTTGGTCACTTGAAGGCAACAGAAAATAATGCAAACACTGATATTAAGGTTTCCATTTATCTACCCATCGGTCAATCCATTCATTTTTTCAAATTGGTTATCCACTTAAGGGTCAAAGGAGTCTAGAACATATGTAATATGACGAGAGGCAGCGTACACCCGAGCAGGTTGGCAGTCTATCTCAGGGCTAACACAGAGTCACTGTCAACTATTCATCCTGACATTCTTACCTACAGCCAGTTTGGAATCACTAGTTAACCTAACTTCACCTCTTTGTACTGTGGAAGGAAGCTGGAGTAGCCGGTGTGCAGTCACAGAATCTTTCTCCTGTGAGGCGATAATACTAACCACAAAGTAAAATTATCACTCATTTTAGGTCGCATGTCTGTCCATCCAGCATTTTTAACTCTAAAATCTGTCCAGTATCAAGCAGAAAGCAGTAAGAATCGCAGTAATAAATAGGCGGGCAGGGGTACTGTAACACTTTAACAGAGTTTTTGGAAGCACTTCGGAACTTGTTTTGGTTTGCACCCAGTGGGACTGTTTTTTCTTTCCTTATTTTTTTGTTTGGGATCTCGGGAACTGAGACTTTTGGAAATGACACCCATATTTGCTGTCTTTTGGATGTTATCAGAAACCATATGCCCTTCCCGGATCCTTCACACCCATATCAGATGTCCATTTTCCTAGAAGTAGACAAATGCTTCAACAAATTCAACATGGACAATAAATTACTGCCATCGCTGACCTTGTTTGCCTTTGTTAGCAGCTGTTGTGCCATAATTTTATTATCCTTCTACTGCCTACCCAGCATAGCTTTCAGGCTGGTGCTAAAGTGCTTATTTGAAATTTTTTTTTTTTCTTTTTATTTGTTTGTTTTTTATGGGACCCTGTAATCTGATATCTTTCTGTTAAAATGTGATTTGAAAGTATTAAATTTGATTTAAAATATTTGAAACCCAATCCTTATCAAATTAATTTAGAAGGGTAATAGTACCTGTGATGCATTTTTCCCGAACGGCAACGAGTGTCTGCAGACTGCAGAGAACATTTGATGGAAAGAATATGCAGCTCAAATAGAAATAGCTGAGCTCATTATTTAGCAAGTGAAACAATTATGAAGAAAATATATTTAATTCTGTGTTTTATGATGCCCCAAATTATGTTGAAAATTGATCCCTGACTAAACTAGATATAAAGATGGACTTTGTAGTGAGTTTTGCGTAACCCAGTCTTTCTACGGATGCAAACAGTCACTGGACTCTTTAGAGAGAAAATGAGGTACTAAGATAAACTCTTAGATTGCCTGCCCTACTTCTGTGTTTTCTTTTCCAACATATTTATTTATTGGCCTATAAGGATTATAGCAGTGATGTTTGTATCCACAGTGAACTGGCAATGCTGCTTTCTTTGGCTCAGAGCAACTCAACACTGTTCCAGATGATCTCAGACAGAGCAACAATTGCAAGACAGTTAGAGCGACTCAGCAAACTAAAGGATCTGATGGAGACCAGCCAGGAGGAGCTGAAAACCAAACAGGAAGACGATTGGACGTCCTGGATCACTCAGTATAGGTGAGAATGGGGGCAAAAAAAATGAATAAGTTTTATTAGCAAGGCACGAGAAAGAAAAGCATGGAAAATGAGAGCAGAGGAGGAACTGCATGGACTGGATTAGAGTTGTTTTTTTGTTTTTTTTAAATGTGCAAACAGACAGAAAAAAGAGGAAATGTGTGTCGAGGTAATTGTTGTTCCTTTGCTGCAGTTCACTGAGGGAGCGTTTTGTGTTATCACTGCCACAGGAAACGTCTGGCTCGTGAGCTGGAAGGCCAGAGTGATGTGCAGGCTGTGCAGGAGGAGAGAGTGAGGGTGATGGACAGCACCAACCCTCGCGTAATACTCAGAAACTACATTGCCCAGAATGCCATAGAGGCTGCTGAGAATGGGGACTTCTCTGAGGTCAGGTTCTAGTTGATTGTGATTTTTACTGGATAGAAACATAACTAAATGTTTGTCTGCTATACATCTTGTTAGAGAAACACTAACAACTTCCCCAGACACATTCACTGGAGATCAGACTGTACTTCATTTACCCTTAATTCCCTTTTCAGTTTTTCATTTTCAGTGTGGTGACCTGGTCTCACTTCTGCTCTTTGCTGCAGGTCCAGCGTGTCCTCAAGGTTCTGGAGAAGCCTTTCTCTTCACAGCCAGGTCTGGAGCTCCCTGCGTGGGTTGGTGGAGGTGGGACCAGTGCAGTAGGAGAAAGGGATGAAGGAGAGGAGCAACAGCAAGAAGCAACTACCTCTATGGCCAGAAATCCCGTGCCTTATGACAGCAAGCCCCCAGCTTGGGCCCATGACATCTGTGTCACATGATCTTCGTAGTAACTTCCTTGACTGTAATCTCTCCTGCCTAAAATAACGAGAGTTTAAAGGTGTTTAAAAATATTTTTCACACTTTTATAACTCTTCAGCTACTGGACAACTTTGTTATTTTGGCAGGCAGTTTGAGGGAAGTCAGAATGAGGCACGGCACCTCATAGTCAAGCTAGATGGCACAAAAGAGACAGGCAGTGTGTTGAGTTTGTTTCCACAAAAAATAAAAAATTCTATATAAAATTTTTTAAATTTGTTGTTTTAAAGCTATAATATCAGTTTTTTGTACCCCTGTTTAACATTTGAGTCATCCTTAAATAAGTGGATGAAATTTTATATAAAATTTATATATGATATTGTGCAGTTTAAGCAGTACATTTACAGAAACTCGGGTCAGATTTTTTTTTTTTTCCTGTCTGTTTTGTGTTTAATAAGCTATTAATGATGAGTCAGGCAACAAGTCTTACAGTGGCCTGTCTGACTCTGACAAACTGTGAGGTGTCACCTCGACATGTACCAAAAATATGTGTGTGCGATAGAGTGAATGTGTAATGATGGTTTTATATCTGTGGCTAAAACTGTGTTACTGTACAAGACTAAGAAGCCACAGCCAACAAACATCCACAATATAAAGCAGATAACCACGCACAGTATGTTTTCCTATATTAGAAAGCATTTTCTTTTGCAGCTGTCAAGACATTCATGGAGCCACGGATGTAATTTACTTTTTTTTTTGTTGTTGTCTAGTAACTAAGTTTAGTGAAGGACAAATGAGAACAGGATGTTGCAGTTTACTTTTTCAGGTTGTGGCTACACAGAAAGAGGAAGTTATTTGTAGAATGTGCCACAAAGAAACTTTTTTTGTGCAAAGAGTAAAAGACATTCACAGCCATTCATAGATTGGTATTAAGTGTACTGCATACGCAACAGCACTACTCATCACATGTTGCACCTTTTTGGTGAATATGCATTATGTGAAATGTGCGTTTGAGCTCTTCTAACCGAATCAGTAAACTGAGTGCTTAAAAGTCATTGTGTCTTTATTTTGTTTCCACGTCCATGTCTGTGTAACATTTTAATGTTGCCACTGTTTCTTATTCTCCCAAATAATACATTTCCTCCTGTATAAATGTCACACAGAACACGTGACCATGTAACATTTCCAGTTTGGTTTTTTGATAGGCTTGTTTCCTTCTTCTGTTACCTGGGTGACACATTCAAGGATTTCTAAAAGCACAGCTGGTGCCTCCAGGCTTGAGTAATGTTCCTGTTCCAACAGGCCTGAAACATTTGCTCTTTGTAGGCTACTCCTAAATAGCAGAAAGGAATGTAGACTACGGTAGTTGTTTTCCAAACATGCAAGTGACAAAGACAACCGGATTGCGAAAGCCAAAGCACGTTTCACGCCAATTTCTTACTCGTTAAACCAATGAGTGACTCCATCTGTCCTATCAGTTGAGGCATTGTCTACCCCTATTTGGACAGAAATACCTCATCATTAGGGGAAGATGTTTACTATGAACAATTTTTATTTGGTTTTCAGTCAAGGTTGTAGGAGTTTTCTTTGATTTGTCACTCGTTTGTGTATCTATAAAATTAAATCATGTCTTTAGGTTGCTAAGCAGGTTTTGCGCACTTAAAGCGCTTCTTTCTTCGGCATGTGCTCGTTTCTCTCACGTTGCCTTCTCTTCTTCACCTTTAATTGTAGGCCTACTACAGCAGGACTCGGGAGTGGCTTTTAGCGACCTCAGGGTGCGCCCTGAGTACAGCTGCGCAATGATCGCGGGTGAGCGCATAGGTGGGATCTGGGACAATGAGATCGTAACGCCGGAAGAGTCAAAACAAGTTTAAAAAGGGGCCTTTGCTGTACTGCTTATTGAGTTTTTAATAGATAAGATGAATACGCGAATCAGACCGGGCTATCACCGCCTGGAAATTAACAAAACATCATGGGAAGTACCGGAGCGGTACCGGGATCTGAAGCAGGTGGGGACCGGAGCGTACGGGACGGTATGGTAAGTGAAACCTTAAGAAATTGGAAGAAACTATTAG
>VUQG01004563.1:0-11700 GCA_015106755.1 Etia nguti
GGGGCAAATGTGTACTAAATAAGAGAGAGTGGATGAACTAATGCCCTCAGCGTGGCTTTTTCCAAGACTGCTTGACAAATGAAGCCAGAGCAGTAAGCGGAGGGAAGTGAGGAGTGTGAAGAGGGAGCCCGAAGCTCTGGCTGCAGCAGTCACATAGATTGTGAGAAAGCTGTGTGATGGCTCCGGCGGAGCATGACCCCCAGAGCAAACACACAGGACAGCCGTGACACAGCAGCAGCCTGTGTGCGTAGGTGTGTGCGTGTTTCAGGGCAGTGATGGACAAAGAGCTGTGCTGTGATGGTTAAGTGCTCTCACACTGAAATCAGGTGAAGATAAACAATGAGAAAATCAGCTTCAGCTCACAGTACAAACAAAGAGAAAGAGGGGCTGTGCCCGCAGCCTCCCCCCCACAGGATCATTGGGATGAGCGCCAGGGAGGGAGTATGTTATGGATAAACCCCTGCAAGCAGAAAAAAGCCATTTGAACTAAAAAGACTGTACTTAGTGTGGTGACAGTCTGTACAGAGGCACAAATCACTATGTTGGAAGTAGGAGAGGACTTTATACATTATACTGTCTTTACAAGCCGAGGAGCCAGATAACGAAAACATGCCCAGTCTTGTGAGATGGTCCGTATCAGGGCAGTGAAGAAAATATCATCTTGTTTTACTTCTGCCTGGGGTGAGCTTTATCTTAAGGCAAAGGCTATTTGCATGCATGGTTCCAGCTTTAAAAATGGAAGCAGAGTGGTTATAATTTTGTAGCTTCCGATTAAATTTTATCTTTATTTTCTTTCAGAGTGTATTTGATGGTTTCCGTTTAGTTACTTTAGTTTTTATGACCATTTTAGGTTTTAAAACCTTCAGAAAAAAAATATCCATAAACTCATATTGAGTACTATCTATGTATTTACTGATATAGACTAAAAGCTTAATACTGTACATGCCTGTATTCGCATTTTCAAAATGAGCTGTGTTTTCTCAGTCCATAAACCGTAATTAAAAAGTCATGAAATGTAAGCGTTTCACAGTACAAACAAAGAAAAAAAAAGGAAAAGATGCACATCAGGGTCAAATTAAAGAGTAGTCATTATTTTATCACTCTGACAAAGTCATTAATCAGCTGTATCAAATCCAGCCACGGCAAAACAGCATAATAATAGCTTTAATCTGTAATAGCACCTTTCAAGATATCAAAAATGTAAAAATACATTACATAAACAAAATGCGAACACAGTACAAATAAAATTAAGTAAATTATTTCTATGAGAACTTAATTATGTGCAGGAAAACTGTCATTAGCCTTAAAGCAGAGTCCAGTTCGGTAAAACATAAAACAAGTCTCACCGAGAAAGTCATTTTTGAAGAGAGTACAACATGTTTTTGGTTTATTTGCAACCTTCAGCTCAGATTTGTCATAAAAACCAAATCATTTAAATTCATTCAGCACAGCAGAATATGGCGCAAATATGGCAGGTTTACCTGGGTATTTTAAAAAGGGCTCTCATTGGGTGGAGGTCAGAGAGGGGTGGGTCTCCATCTCCTAGCTCTATAGCTGTGATGCCCAGGGACCAGACGTCACAACGGGCATCGTAGGTGGAGTCCAGCTGCTGCTCACATGCTATTACCTGCAGGGATGATGAAATAAAGAACATATAACAGGTGGTCTAATGTCTGATTACAGATATCACAAGTAAAGCAATTAAATCTGGGTCTGCTTCCTTCTTTGAAAGTCAGTATTTAAGTATTTTTAAATGTCTTCTTGTGCTTCTACACAAACAAATGTGAAAGAATAAAATGCCATTAAAAAGTTGTGCACTAACAACAAAGGAACAAAAATAAACTGCAGCAGCTCAGCCAAAGCAACTTCCTCATTATCATTTGCTGAGAGCAGAACAGTGAACACACACACACACACACATCCACGCACACGCACACACACACACACACACAGTCCATCATCACTGTCCTGCGGGCAGTATGGTACTTAATCAGCAATATGAATCATTCAAGATTCATATTGCTATTACCACACACCCACATATAATACACACATTTAACAGTAATCAGTAATTTGTTTTTCTAGTTCTGAACAGGCAGAGTCTAATGCATGCAGACCAGACAAATCATTACCAGATAGCCAATAAGACACACACTCCAAAAAAACCCCAAGACTTTCATTATTCCGTCATGTTCCTAGCAAACACACTTAATGAAAACTAAAAGAAATCAATGTTAAATCGGTCCTCAAGGAGACTTATTTGCAAAGACATGACAAACTGACTTTTAAACAGCAAAGTTATTTCCAACCAACACACAAATATAGACACATAACACAGCAAAAATCACAACTCAACAGCGACAACCAAACACAATTATTTTGGAAAAGAAAGCTCATCTACATAACATTGTGTATAACACAGTGCTGAAAAGATGCAGCTCACCTCCAAGTCAAACCTGAATAAGCAAATCCTCCTTAGAAGTAGACTTTATATAAAGCCAACCATGTATATTATCCCCAAAGTGTATATTTAAAAAGAAGAAACCTCCACTCTGTCAAATGCTTCTTGCCTACTCAGTCCACTCAGGTAAATGCCCTTTCTTAGACCTTTGTGAATAAATGTCTTAAACAAATAAGATTAAAATCCTCGAGCCTTAACGATGCCACGTCATGCAGCATCCGGCATTTGCACGGCATGCAAACTTCATGTAAAAGCTATTTTGATTTAACAAGTGAACATGCAAGGTGATCTGGGGTGATCATTGTATGCTGAGGCGATTGTAAAACTACCATTAGGTGCAGTGGTTACGAAGGGAAGCTGTGGTGCAGCAGAGTATAAGTTTACCCATCTCATCCCCACGAAGTCCGCTAATGACTCATTTAATCTTGATCAGTGTTGAGGTTAAGCGTGCAAATGGGTGGTTAAGAGATTCCTCTACTTGTTGAGGGTTTCCAAAAGTGCTGCGGCTTCAGGTTCAATGAAAAATAAATGAATGGTGTCTGACTGAGAGGCTAAAAGTGCATCTCCCTCACATTCAGGCTATCTCTGTTTGCTGCTATGCTGTTGCTCCACTAGGGGTTGCCGAGCCTTTTTCAGGATGAATCAGTTCACTGCACAGTCAAAACGTCATCTGAAGTTTTTTTCCAACGCTACACAATCTGTTTTGTTCTGCAGTTTACTCTGTTTGTTATCCCTGTTTCATTCTAAGATCCATTTAAATGTCTTACTCCTGCTTAAAAACTCAAAATAATGTATAATGCACATAACAAAGGAACTGTCACTTCATTTGCGGCACAGTGATTATATTCAGCCATATTAGTAACCAGACAATACAACGAGTACTCGTAGTGATCACTGGCTACCAGAAATATATGCATGTTCCCCAAACAGTTAGTGAGTGGTTGCTGGGGGCTGCTGGCAGTTGCTCAGTGAAATTAGTTGCCAAGAGGTATTTTTGGTAAACCGAGACCTCCTTGTGATTGCTTTGGTTGCCAGCAGATTGTTGTGGTTGCCTGTGGTTTGCATGGTAGATGCTGACTTGTCTGCAAACACTTGCCAACTATTTGCTGGCCAGTAGTGAAACAGCAAAGAGTGCAGCACAAACTGAAAATGGAGACAATTTGGCACATTATGAAATGTGTTACTTTTGGTACTAATCTATTAAAGGAACTAAGCTTGAATTTCATGCCTGCAGCGGATTGTTTCAGGAGTTGATTCCCCATATGGTGAAGTCTCGACATGAATGTCATTCTCACTGAAGCCTTTAGAAGTATGATGGGGTGTTTTGCATCTATAAGAGTTTTACGGACAGCCTTGCTGCCTGTTAATAATTCAGAGACATACTGTGTTCCCTTATCTGGAGAGCCAATTAGGAGGGGGCGTATGAAAGTCAAAATATACACGAGAGAAGACCAAACATGCTGGAACATGTGTGTTCACCTGATCTCTTTGATATTAAGGGATGTTTAGAGCCTGACAAGTATAGGAATTTCAGGACCCATAATATTCCAGTATGTCAACTGATTCCTACTATTATTTTAGACACATGATTTTCTGAGTGTCTGTTAGTAGTATCTCTAGTTATTTATTTATTTATTACTCAAATCAGCTGGTTGCTGCTTTTCTGGTGCTCCAACCATGGTGCCAACTGGGACATTCCAAAGTGGCCTCTGGTGAATAAACTATGCAGCATCAACATTCATAACATGGTAATAAGCACCTCTTCTTTGCTTTTAAATTTTTCATTAAGTAGTGAATTATCTAAAAAAAAATGCTAAAATATTTTTCTCACTCAACTTAAAAGAAAAATTTAGATTACTAATTCCGAATTTGGACTTTTTACATTATAGAAAAACTTTATTTTTTTTTATTCCATGCAAGCGACAACACTTGAGGCAGTTTATTGGACTTCACACTGATCCCTCTGGAGGCACAGAAGGTGTTGCCGGAGCTTTTTTCAAATATGCAGTAGCACATCCTCAAGACCTGTAAACAGACTTTGATGTGCAAACTCTCACCTACCACCACTGAACTTCTAACTTGCAATATAAAGGAAGCACAGCTTCCAACGCTGTCAATAAACACTGACAGTATTGGCCACAGATAACAGCATACAGAAACTGCAGCTTAGTCCCTAATGCATAACTGAAGCAAGAAAAACACTACCATATAGAAACAGCCTTTCATTTGGTGTCAGAGAATCGGTAAGAACCCTGAGCTGAGAGCCCAGCTCACAGCACAAAGTCACATTAACCTGCTATAAAAAGAATAAGGCTCAAACACATACGACTGATATAAAACGCTCAATTTTTGATGCAGCCACTTCTCTACACAAGCTATACATACTGTCAGTGCACTCAGCCATGATTATACAGGAGATGAACGATGGAGGCTGCCCATTCGACTTTTTCCATGCACATTGTATTTGACAGTGTTATCTCTTTGATGATTATTAACTGTGGCCCACTGGGATCTGCTCCAGGCTAATGTAGCGGAAAGAGACGAGGCTGCGGGAGCATTTATAGGCCACTTTTACCGTACCTCGGGAGCCATCCAGAAGGGGGTTCCCACCGAGGTGTTCCTCCTCAGACGGGTATTTGTCAGCTGGGCTGAAACACCTGCAGGGTAGAAAACAAGACTCATTGGAGACAATATCTCAATAACATGTTTTTATTTCTACAAAGATCACACTGGCAGCTAAAAGTGATGATCTGTGAAAAGGGAAACAGTGCACAGTAAACAGCAGGATGCGGCTCAAATGATACAGAGCCCAACGGCTCTTGAAGCCTGCCCTGATAGAGCTGTCGCTATAGTGACGAGGGAAAAAAACAATACATACACATAAACATCTGCAGTGCTTTTTTTCTTTATCCAAATGATAGACTGCCATGAATTACAAATTCTTATTTGACTGCAAGCGATTTTGGCATTTCAAGAACAACATTTGAATACAATTCAACTGTGCGCACGCTCTGGTGGCCGGAGACGTGTCACCTCCTCCCAGAACAAGACGCATCTGAGTGATTTATTGTCTAATGCTGCAGAGGCCCAAGTCACATTACAGCAGTCAAGTCAGAGGCAGATACATTCAGCAGAAATGGGACTGCAGAGAGAAAAAGAGGACACGTGTGTCATTACGTGTGTGTGTGCTATGTTAATGTGCCTGACAAGGAACATGCTGACCCACAATCGTGACTTCGGTCCAGTCCAGACAAATCAGTGTTACACCACACTGTGATGTATCCCAGGGCGGGCTCTGCTGAAGCAGCCGGCCAGATCAAGAGCAGCAACCGGGACAAAAGCAAAGCCTCGAGACAAAAGCGGCAACCCACAAACAAAAGGTGATGTAGTGATGCACGACGTGCTGCTGCAGAACCAAGTCTCTGTCTTCTACTTCATGTTTTTATATGAAGAATATGAGGTGCACAGATTCTGCAAAATGTCTTTTAGCAGCCAGACGTGCAACATAAAAGCTTTTGGGAAATGAAAGGGTAATTTGAGGAAATGTACCAACAAAACATCCAGATGGTGAACTGCATAAAAATCTGTTTAAAACATCAAAAGTGTGCAGAAAGGCACAATCTCTAAGTAACAGAACAAAGGCATTTACACCACATAAATGTATTTCCAACCATGTCAGAAAATGTAGATCATAAAAGCTGATTCTGCGCATCCATTTAAATGCTGTCACTGTTGGTGCTTGGGGGTTAAATCCAGGGGTGGAGAGAAATGCTGGGATGAGCAGTGTAAAGGAAAATGGTTCTGTGGCAAACATCAAAAGGGATTATAATCATGTGCAGGGCGGGGAGGTGTAGGCATAAGGTGAACATACACACAGGGACAGTCACATCGTGTCATAAAACCACAAAGACACTAACATCACCCCACATTAGTGAGGACAAACTCAGAGTTTTACAGGGATTCATCCGTATACACAAACTTGTACATGTCTGTTATGATATATACGGCGTGTGAGGAATATCAGCACGTGAAAGTACAGGTACACAAAGAGCCCCCTATTAAAGCTCTCTCAACCCCTCTGTTTCCACTACATTAGCCCAGAGTGCAGCCTGGTGGGCCACACACTTAATAATCATCACAGAGATAATGCCGTCAATTAGAATATTCATGAGAGACCAATGAACGAACAGCTCTCTTCATTCTTCTGCTGCTCTTTTTTGGGTCTGTCTTTTTTTTGCTGTTCTGTTCCTCTTCTGGTGATGAGTCACTGCGGGGGCTTTATCTCTTCAGCTGCTCAGTGTAGCATGCGCCCCAAACATGAAAAACCATTAATCCCAGCGTGACGCAGTACCCGTGGAAGCTCCGGTCGGACCCCCCCAACCCCGCCATTTTCGTCACTCTGCGAGTTTGTTTCTCCTCCTTCATGACGTCACAGACCTCATTCGAATCTCAGCTGTCAGCAGCGTACAGGCTGGCAAACGGGACGTCACAAAAGAAGTTGGAGCTATTTTGATGAAAGAGATTTCACCCGTGTACCTGTATACTCTTTGAATCCTGCTAAATGCTCTTTGGTGACAGATTATAAAACAGAGGCTTTATCTGCTCTGTTTGCTGCAGCCTTTGTTTCAGTAGAATGATGCATAATTCGCTTTACATTTATAGCTTTTTGACAGCTAAAAATTGACAGGGGTCACAGTAGAACAAGACTGCAGCCAGTCTAGAGGCTCTGTGCAATTGTACTTGCTTATGTTCAAGATGGGGCAGCCAGCCTGTTGTCATTGTACTAAAAAATTACACAGTGACCTTGCAGCTTATTGTAACTGAAATGGAAACCGTACAGTTCACATTAAAGCTACTAATCAATAACCCTGTTTTTAATTATCCGAAGAACAGAAGAAATAAATAAACATGCTTTTTCAGGTCTTTTTGTGCAAAAACTGCCTGACCTCAGTTCATGTCGGAGAGAATGGGAGACAAAGATGGCAGTGCACCCTACTCTTATACTCTACATTACTTTGAAATGACATGAGCACTCAAAACAGGAAATAGTTGCAAAAGCAATTATTTCTTCATGGCCATGGACAGAATCTGTTGCACTTTTTTATGACAGTCACCATGAATTCCTGACTATTTTCACAGGAAGTCCGTTTTGTGTTTGCAGCACGTATGATTGAAACCAA
This sequence comes from Etia nguti, assembly GCA_015106755.1. Taxonomy (NCBI): domain Eukaryota; kingdom Metazoa; phylum Chordata; class Actinopteri; order Cichliformes; family Cichlidae; genus Etia; species Etia nguti. The sequence continues at coordinate 7,642 of VUQG01004563.1, forward strand.
GAAACCGGAGTTTTAAACAACATAGAAAACAATGTATTTTAACCCAAGCCACAAAGATTTTTCTAATCTTGACCACAGTGTTTAATGCTCAAGCCTAAAAAGGTAATAACATATTAAAAAGATAATACAAAAGGATGTGCGATGTTTATGATGCAAACTTAAACCTCTAGTGTGTTTAGCAAAATGAGTCACTCCACCACTAACTCCTCCACTCTCGAAATATGTGCAATTTTTTCCTTTTTAAAAGTGAAAAATGGGCACGAATCAATACATATGACATCATATTTGAACCAGACAAACCATTTTTCAGGAAGACAAAAAAAAAAGAAAACTTCCTGTTCAGAAAGACAAATCAGTAGATTACAGGCTGTGCTGGAGTATGGCGGTAAAGTGCGAAACTGTGATGAGGCCAGAAGAAACTAACCACAGCAAACGCAACGTGTTACCAAGAACATGTCAAGTCAACATGCTAACAAAGGTTAGCAATGAAAAACCTAACCCAGAGTGAAGATCAAGCAGCAACGAAGCAAGAAGCGTGATTTACAGGAGCGCTTGTAGTGGAGGACATGCTCCTGATTGAATAGTATGTAGGCTTGGGTGGTGTCATGATATTATGGTAGATAAGGGTTTTTCCACAAAAACAGATGTGTGAGCCAGTCGACAAAGACTTTTCACCACATTCACCATTCACACACACATTCATATGACTCTTGATTCTGGGACTTTAAGCCCTTCCTTACTACCACACACACACTTTGGCATGTAGATTCAAGGACCGCGAGACTGACAGCTGTCTTCAGGATTGTTAGACAACATTAAGAATACAGAGGTGTCCCGAGCTACAACTTTAAAAGTAAATGGAAGTTTTAATTTAGACTAATCTAGTGGTCTAAAAGTAAATGTTCTTTGTTTTGTTGTAAGTGTAAACCTACTTTCTTTATAAGATAGCCACAGATAATCACGGGCCTAAACCAACATTTGTTTTTGTGGTCTTATTTATTTTCCATACAAATCCTTTGAATCTCTGCGCTGGCAGCACTCAAAGTTGTGGGATAACAATTCCTCTATGCTTAGAGCTTGTTTTACTTGAATGTGCTACCTATGATGTGAACACTTTATCAAATAATAAGAGAAAACTTCAAAGAAGACAGTTTTTTTTTTTTTTAATCTAGCAAGACAATAAAAACTACTTGATGGATGCCTCCAGTCCTGAATATGGCCAGGCTCCAGTCAGGTAGTTCTTTCTCATTCTGTTAATCATGTATTTTCAGTTTTTGCATATTCTTTACATGCAACAGTTCTTTTTCTAGATCAAAATACTGCCAGGCCTCAGTTTCCACCGTGCTCCTTTATAATACCCATGATGGCCATTAGCACAGGGCAGGGAAGCTGTCAGATAGAGGCAGGTGGCTGCATGCCCCAACTCTGAACTCATGTAGTACATTAGTAATTAGTATTTATGGTGCAAGGGGAGCAAAGTTAAATTGTTGGGTAAACCCTGTTATTCACAGCTACTCTGACTTCCAACTAAGCTTAATTTTTTTAGTTTTGTATGCATATGTTAAAAGGGAGTTTTTCCTTACCACTGTCAACAAGTGCTTGCCTAAAACGGAGTTGTCTGATTATTGGCGTTTTCTCTGTATTATTGTAGGATCTTTACTTTACAATATAAAGCAGCTTGAGGTAACTGGTGCGATGTGGCACAAAAACAAAACTGAACTGAAATGAAAGTTACAGGACAAATGACAGCTCTGATCTGCCAGGGGAGGAAAAGTCAAAAAGACCTCAACCAGTGGGAACCATCCAGTAGATGTTGAGAGATTTCTGTCAGGAAAATCTGTGGCTCTTCTTCCTTTAATCCCACATTTCAATATAAACTTTATTTCCTGTTTTAATACAGCTTCTTTTAACTTCTTCCCTAAACTGATCCACATGCATTACTTCTGACCAGCAACCACAAATATGGTGCGAACAGATAACGGTCATCTACAGCGGCAAATATTTATTCATAGAAGATAAGCTGATCAGCGGTGTCACTGCTTTACAGCAATTTTTCTTACACCTTAAAGTGCAGTAACAATTTATTGATGATAAAGTGTCACAACATTAAACATAATTACTTCCTGTGAGAGTTTCATGAGCTTAGCACTAAACACGGTGAATTGAAACCTGCTCTCCGGTCTAACCAGCAATGTTTGTATGTAATAAATCCTTTCCAGAGATACGTATCCTTCCTATCTTGGACATTCATTACAGGTTCAGCCAGAGAAACATCAAACACTTGATAAGATGTTCTTAAATAAGCAAGAGATGATACATCGCAGAAATAATAGCTGGATGCTGTTAGAGATGCCAGGATTGCAATAACCAGATAAATAGCTTCAGACAATATGTGTGATATTGTCTGTGAGTGTTTATAGCATTTTCATTTTAATCAGAGTGAGGCAAAAGTTGCATAGGCAGATACCATCAAGAACTGATTCTTTGCTAAGTTGTCTTTCATGCGTAGACACAACACTGGTTCATCGCTTGAGTGAGGTGCGTTTTTTATGCTTGAATGGTTCACAGGTCGGGCTTAAGTGGCAAAACAAACCACCAGTGGCAAACCACCAGTTCATACAGAATAATTTGAGAAATTAGAAACTCATGGAGGATTGTTTGGTTCTTCTTTCAGCGGAAAGAGTTTTGAACGAATCACACTAAACACAATTAATAAATTAAGTAGAAAGAGGCATTTAATGGGTGCTTTTAGCTGAAAAAAGCAATGTCTCAAATGCAATAATAAGAGCCACTATTACTGACGCCATAGTTTTGACCGATTACGAGGGATGTTTTTCTGCCATTTCATTCAGAATATGTCGTATTTGTAACTGTTTTTAGTTTTTAAAGCAAATATGTTCTGTACGCACAAAAAAAACACACAAACACACAAACTTAAAAGAACCCTGGGATTCATCTTTTATCACCAGAAGCATTATCATATTTCTGTTTAATTATATGAATACTTATGTGATGCTTCTGGGTGCAGAGTTTGAACATCTCTATCTACCTCATCAGTAAACATCAAACAAACAAACAGACGCTGAGAATCTCCATGACAGCAGCACGAGGAGGAAGAAGCTGCTCTGGCTCAATATTAGCTACTTCCCATTCAAGTATCAAGTGATTCCATTAATACCTCCCCGCCCTCTCATTTTTCATGTGTAAAAGCTGTGCACTTTGCGCTTCATTGTTAGGAGAAGGCTTTTAAGAGAAGCCCACAATTAGCAAGAGTAAATGCAAACCTACGCACAAATGGAGAGGGGGATTTTATTTGTAATGAAAACAGGCAGCTGGGGGTTTTTTCGGGGAGGGGTGAGTCATCTCCGGAAAACCATCAGAATCACTTTGCCTATCCTGATCCTTGAGCCCAGGAACTACAGCGAGCCTCATTTGGTTAAGAAAACCCAAAAGCAAATGAGTGAAATCGCAGTGAGAGCAGCAGCAATGTCCTCGGCTGTCTGTGGCAGAATGGAAAAGTATAACCACCCACCACTTTGTTGGGTTGTGTAAATGTATTCCAGCCTCTCAAGGAAACTAACTGTTGTCACAGTTTATTTGTGAGACAGCTGAAGGTAATGGATTTGACCCTCTTCTGTTAAATAGAGCTGTAACATGTTTTTTGCTGATTAGATGACAGTGGTCCCAAAAAATTTAAAAAAGGCAAAAAGAGGCACATACCAAAGTCAACGAGTTTGATCCCTCCCTGCGTCGTCAGTAGGATGTTGTTGCCTTTGACGTCACGGTGGATGGTCTTGTTGATGTGCAGGTGTTGGAGGCCCTGCGAAACAAAGAGGTTAACAGCTTCTTTTATCCTGATGGGCACCTGCCTGTAAAATCACCCCGTTTACTCTGGGGTACACCAGAGTAAACGGGGTACCCCCCCATGCTTACCATGAGGGACTCATGCAAGATGTAGGCAATAATGGATTCATCCATTCTGTCTCCTCTCTTCAGCATGCCCTTGGCTAGATCTGTCACAGAGCCACCATTGCAGAGCTGCAGCAGGGGGGGGGGGGA
>VUQG01004563.1:11720-30494 GCA_015106755.1 Etia nguti
GAGGGATGGAGGGGGGGGGGGGGGGGGGAATCCACAAAGGAAAGAGGACAATGAGCAAAAACTCACCATGAGTCAGCACACGCTCTGCTTATACAATGTGTCAAACTCTGGGAAAGATATGCCGAATTTTCATGTGGAAACAGCACGGGGTGAAGCGTTTTGATCATAAGATTTCACAGTGAGAAAACGGGGGGATGATGCTGGAAGTAATTCTATCAATCTTTAGAAGCTTATCTTTCTCAGGCAGCTTAGCGGGAGAGAATGTACATTTTGTATGCAGGGTTTAATCTATGCAGTGATGACTAAGCGGGCTCAAATAAAGCAAATAATCGTATGCATTCAGACAAAGCCAAGATTTATATTAGAAATTATACACTGTTTATGGGACATTCCTCACTGCGGCAGAACGCCTTCCCCCCAAAAAATAGACTTTTGTGTTTGAAGGTGTTTCCTTGCAGCATACAGCATCTTGATATGGACTTCACCGTCAATAGCAATCCCTCCCGGAAAATTACAGAAAATTACCCAGTAGGTTGCCTTGGCAACAACAATAACCCTTAATTTGGGTCTTTCTTTGGGAGATGCCAGAAGTGCATAAAAAATAAAAAGCTCCAAGATGTCAATCAGTGACGCTGGGGGTTGGAAGTGAACTGAAATGGCGTCTCTCTCCATACGAACGCTGTTTGTAAACACAGACGCTGTTATTCTGTATGGTAAAAGATATCATCTACACATGCATCATCCAACTTTTTATGAGCAATTTTCCATCTTCACTCTTAACTGCATGCATAAAAACATCCTTAACATTTTCTGGTAGACAAGAAATTTCCATTATAGCTTTTTGTAGTGATCTCTTGCTCTTTTATAACTACACTGATTTCCCTAACTTGTAATTTAAAAGCAAATCAGCCTATAAACATGCAGGGTTGGGGTCACTGGCAAATAATCAGCTCCCTGGGGGCACGTGTGTTTAAAATGTGTAACACGTGTGAGAAAATGTTAAGACTACCATTCACAATTAATGCAACAACAATAGTTTTTAACACACATTTCAAATAGTAGGTTACTGCAAGTGGAAGCACACTATGAGGCTTACAGTGTAATATTTATTTTCTCAGGGAAAGGGATGTTTATCCACTGCGCTGTGTACTTTTGGGTAAAGAAATAGCTCCTTATAGGCATTAGACAGAAAATAATGATGCTAACTTATGGTGTCATTACCTGCAGTCCTAAGAAAAAGGTACAACATAGCTCAACAATAGCACCACAACAAAAAGAGTAAAGTAAACATCTGAGGGCCCAAATTGCCAAACAATGAGTCATTTTGTCCTCTCTTTATAATTCAACCTGCAGGGCTTTACATTTTTTTTGTGCTGACAACAGCAAGCTACAAAATCATTCCTTTATTTAAAGATCTCAGTGAATACTAACTAAATGTAGTTAATTTGAGGGTTTTATTTATTTATTTTATTTATTTATTTATGTAGTCTATAATTATTTAGTCTATAAACTAACTGAAAGACAAAGATCTCATCCTGAAAATGCTTTTTAAAAATCCATCCAACAGTCTAAAACATAATAAATATAGATGATATGCTATTGGTATTCACATAAAATTGATATAAGCAGCAAATCACGGCATTTGAAGCTGGAAGTAATAAAAATTGGGCCATTTTCCAAAGCAGTAATTTTCTGTAGCTCGGTAGAGAACTGAAGATGTAGACAAAGCTACTGATTTACTGGCTGATCTACATTCCTACTCTTACTTACGGCTACAAACTGTAGTTGGTGGCCAAAAGAATAAGATCATGAGGAGCAGGTAATATGTAGAGCTGCTGCTCCTCTGCTTCAGAGGATCAAGTTGGAATCTGACTACGACACCTCCTTGGTGAGGTATTTTGGGCTGGAGATGGTGGCTCAGGAGAGGGAGGTCTGGACATTCCTGCTTAGACTGCTGCCCCTGTGACCCAGACCAGATAAGCAGCATGTAATAGATTGATGGGTGGCATTTTAGCATTAACAGCTTTTAAAAACTAAGCTAGTTATCATCGTGTCCTGATGCATGCTCAGTAAACCAGATAAGGAAATCCCAGAAAGTTAATTTTGTTCATCTGCAGGGGAAAAGTTTCATAATTTATCTAAAAATGAAAGATGAACGGTGAAACGTTTCTCCCACAGAGAGCACTGCGTCCAGATGAAAAGAAGCAACTTTCTGCGATTATTATTATCTTATTTTGGAAATACAAGTATGTAATCTGTAATCTTGCATTATAACACAACAAGACAATGGTAAAAGACCCCTGGTGGTACCGGCGGAACAGGAGCCACTACAGACAAAGTTACTTCTCTTCTGTGTATCTAGCATTTCCGTATCTCTTTGAAACACTTTGTCTTTCTTTCCTTGTCCATTTCAGAAATTATTTATCACTGCAAATATATTTTATTTCTCTTGTGTCATGTTCATTTGACTTTATATCCTGATATGTTAACCTCAAACTGAAATTCTGGCCCGAGGTTGGAATGGGAACTATAATCTGTAATCCTTCTACGACACTGAAGGTGAAGCAATTCTTTGACCTTGACGGTGCACTGGCATAAGTTTTCAATGATGTGCCTCGTGTCTGTTTTCTATCTGCCTATCAATCTGCCTATTCATCAGGAGCCCAGAGGACTGTTGCAGGATGGATGGCATGTATCTCAGCTGCCACATAGGAAGCTTAATCACTTCTCCTCTCAGCTATCAGACGTGCAGACAAACTGCAGTTAAGCAGAGAATACCGCAGAGGTTTTCACAGACAGCACAGCACTCTGACAATGAGCCGGGCCTGACGTCAGTCCACATCATTGCTGCCATATCACCTGTCATCATTAAATTACACGAGGCAGACGAAGGAATCCATATTAATGAGAGGTCCGATGTCCCGGATTTAGGTGAGCGAAATGTTAGTGCTCTCACCTTAGCCACAGCAGCCACATCGACAAGTGATCCTGGACATGAACATTAATTATTAGAGATGTGGTGAAGACTTAAATCTCTGCAGAAAGGAAATGACACAGGGAACTTCTTAGATGATTTGATTTAATTGTTAAACTGATTAAATTACATTTACTTAACCGTTCTATGAGCTATAGCACAGATATTCAAACACCTCAAGATTATGGTTTCTTTTCAGAGAAATTCAGAGCAGAAATTTTAACACTGACAGGAAAACGTAGCCTTGAATGTCAATCATGGATCTTAATTTTAATCCATGACCTCTTTGATGCTTGTTGACTCCTGTTTCATTTTGTAATCCCAGGTTGTTATGCAAACTTGTCTTCTGGTTAATCTTTGACGTTGTTTAAGCTTTCAGTTTTTTATTTTTACTCTTATTCAGTCATTATGTTTAGGCATCACAAATAATTGGTAAGGTTTAAAGTACCACAAAATCCTTGGTACGGTTAACGCAACAAAAACTGTTTGTTGAACTCTTGTTGTACTCACTTTTCAAGCACTCGCTTTTTTCTTGTGTTATAAATCAGGTACATCCCTTTCCTTTAGCATTTCCACTCCTCCCTAAAAGTTCAGTACAAGACGATTGAAAGAGAGCCTTTGGTCCATCAGGTCAATCTAAAGAAGGAAGTAAAACTCTCATGCTTCAGCAGCTAAATCTGGTTAGCTATGAGACCAGTTAGTAACCCAGTGTATTGCATTCCCAGTGCCAAAGGACACCTTTTCTACATTTGCAAAACCCCAGCAGCTTTAAAAAAGAAAAAAAGAAAAAAGAAAACATAGTATTTAACACCTTTTTTATTCTTAGGTTATCATTGCAGGGAGAATATGCATCCATGAGAAAAACCATGTTGACATTGTTGTTCACTACTGAAGAATGTACCAGGAATGGTCTTCAAAAACACTTGAAAAGCTCTTCTAATTCTTTTTCTTTCTGACACTCATAGAAATCATGGCTCATTTTTACAGTCAGAGACAATTCATTGGAGTTTGATCTTTCCTTGTTACACATTTCACAGATTTGGAAGAGGAACTCATTGCATGAAAGGTTTGCTAAGATTTGCGCTTTTTGTCTTGCTTATCATGTCAAAAAATAAACAAAGGAACACACTGAACACTGAATATTGAGCAGTCTAGTCTCCATTACAAATGAGGTCAGGTGCTTGTTTAGTCATGTAAATGTAAGTAGTGCATCAAAGACGAGCAAAGAAGTAGATAAAAGAAATGTAAAGATGAAACAAACTAAACACACAGGTGCTCGCTTTAGCCATCTTTCATTAACAGTGTGATTGCAAGTTTAAATTTTTTTTATTACCTCATTTATTGATGGATATACGGAGCTGCAAAAAGCTCAAAGAAGCATGTTCCGTGTGTGTGTGTGTGTGTGTGTGTGTGTGTGTGTGTGTGTGTGTGTGTGTTTGCACTTGTTTAAACATCTTTGTGAGGACCAAAAATTGTCACTATACTTGTGGGGACCACCAGTAACTGTGAGGCCCAAATGCCAGTCCTCCTTGTTTTGAGTTTAGGGTTACAATTAGCTTATAGTTCGGTTTTAGGTTAAGGATTCATTTCTGAGGGTTAGTGTTCGGGTTAGTGAAATCGAGGCATTATGTCTATTCATTGTCCTCATTAAGATCTGTGTGGCATGCTGGACCATTTCCAGAGAAGAGCACTCCCATTGTTACCGTGGCCTTATCATTTACATAGGGCATAATAGCTGAGGTGTCCACTTTCTGGCACCCTTTATCGAAAAGTCTGATAGAGGAAAACCATTTCAAACATCATTGTCAATTAACGAGTGCAGAGGTTAAGAGGACGAGCTAGGAGAGAGAAAACGGGGTGCAAAATCCAGAACAAATTGTTGACTTTTACAGGGTATCCAAGTGGAATGAAGCCAGGAGAGCAAAAAAAGGGACAAGAAAAAAGTTTTCATGGGTTTTCAGTCACTGATTCAGTGATTCAGGAATGTGTGAACTGATTAAGGTTTACATCCCAACACATGTCCTAAAATGCGTAGGTTAGATTAGTTGGTGATTGTAAACTAACCATAGGTGTAGAGTTCAGAGTGTGTGATTTTCTGTCGCTCTGTGATAGACTGGCGACATGCCCAGGATGAGCCCTGATAAAGTTTCCCCTGAACCTTTGAGTCAAGTCCTCGTGCGATCCAGTTTTTGTGTTTTGTGCCATGCTGAAAGGGAAAGCTGTATAGGCTTACTTATGAGAAGCCTCGAGAGATTTATCTCTCTTTTCCACTTATCATTTATCTTTCCCCAGACAACAATGCTAATTATTGTTTTCTTCATGTGCAGACTCTTTATGCAATTTTGGTCCTGACAAAGAATCTTCATAAGCCAATTTCTCCTACCACTGCTGTTTGCTTTTGCCTTTGTTCATTTCCTCTGTGATAGAAAATGATGGTGAAAAAGTTTGCGCTTCAGTAGATTGAGTTATCTTTTTCTGCTTCTTCTCTGAGCTGCTCACTTTAGCGGTCGCGGTTTAATTTAATTAATTTGCACACATAGATTATTTCATACGTTACTGTAATATCTGAAGTACAGAAAGAAAGTTATACATTTGTTTTGTCACTGGCTGGCTATATTGCACAAACTAATGAGAATTAAATTAAGAAGCCATGGAGGTTTGCAAACAGTCATATCCAAATAAATCTTGTTTCATTAAAATCTGACCAATACACCAGGAGGAATGATGATTTTTGTGAACTGTGGACACACAGACAGGCAATTTTTAATATTTTAGTTTCATAATTTCATGTATGCAACAAAAACATAATATTATTGTACTGAAAACGCAAAGTTTAAGTACCAAATAATTATAAGTGGTCTCCTGCAGAGCAGTTGGACTAAAAAAAAGTCTCATTATTTAAACCTTTTATTAAGGCTGATTTATACTCGGCTTCACTATAAAGTTTAAAAACATGCTGTATTCCAATTTCTCTGGTCAAAAATTGCTCAAGAGTGGGTCTTTGGATGGTAAACATTACAAGCCCTGCTTTAGACTTCTGTGAATAAACAATTGTTGTAACTGTGAAGCTGCGAGAAAAATGTTCTACGACATGAAGTTATCAAGAAAAAATGTTTTACAGCTGTTTTGCCATTTAATAGTTACTCTTGTCATGATTCACAAGTTGATACGTGCAACAACAATGCAGTAATAAAACTAATTACATTTTTAAAGAAGCACATCCCCAGAGTGATGCAATTTTGATTTAGAATTCCAACATTTTTTATTTTAGATCGATAGAAGATGGTGAACATTTAAAAAAAAAAAAGACCTTTTAAAGTCTTGCAAATGACATGCACATCTAAATTAGCTCCTTATTTCCAGTCGGAGAATAAAAGTCGCTCCAGCATCACTTTCTTTGAAGTATTTTCAAGCTCTCTGGTTGCAATATTAGGCCTTTATACATGAAAGCATGCTGATCTCTGCCAACATCTGCTGTGATAAAGGAGAACACTACAGAGGCAAAGCCAAAAGCTCGAAGACCCCGATGAAGGGCTAACAAAGTAGCGGATGCAATTTGTATGAATTCTGCTCATAATGAGCGGTCTGCTGTCAGTGCAGGGCAGAGAAAGGCTCCTCTCAGCGGAGCTAAAGGATGGAAAATTACAGTTTAGAAAGGAGGGCCAGTAACCATGGTGAATGACCACCTCACTCCCTGCTTTCCTGTCTTTTTTACTGCTAAAACCCCATGTGCATCTACTTCAGAGCACAAAAACACAGACACACACACACACACAGCTTCAACACAGCCACTTATTAAACTGTCAGGCAGTGATTTCAGCCTCAGGATTAGCCACCAGATTTGGACTGCTGGTTGCACATTTGCAAGGGAAATTTTGAGTGGATATGTAACCACAGGGACTAAACAAAGATCGCAGCAGATTTATAGTTTTACTCACAGGAATTAAGTCCTGGCAGACAATTTCACCAAACACTCATGTGAAACTATCTTAAAAAACAATAGCACTTTCTTTGTTTTCCTTCAAAAGCACGGTGCTGTCTGAGGGTTCAGCATCTTGATATCTGAGAGAAGTAAAGGCAGGGTCCTCTGGAAAGGTCAGGAGAAAGGAGAGTGATGAAAGGGGAAGGAAACTCAAGATGGAGAGGTGAAAACTATCTACTGGGTTAGCATAACACTGCTGCTGTTGATGTGAAGCCCACTGAGCTTGGATTACAGAAATATAGACACTCTGTTCTAGCACTGCTGTACCTGACAATGGAAAAAGGTTCATTGTGCAACAATAACCTACTAACAGTGGAAAAAAATGTAAATGGAAACCCGTCGGTCTTCATTTATCTTTTGTATTTGCTCTTTTTAGCCCAAAGACTGAGACCGAGTTTGGATGTTTAGGAAGGGAAATTGGTTGTAGATGGCCTGGGGAAATGGGGCTTTTGGTTAAAGGTTAGCATAATTTTTTGTCGGGTACTAAGAGGTTCATTTATCTATGCCACAAGCTTGTACGTGGTTTTGTTTCAAGCTAAGCACGAACATCAACTATTTCTGCACATTTAGATCTAAACTTTCTTTTCAAAGAAATGACCTGGGGGCCTTTTGTTTGTTAGGCAAATGTGTAAAATACCATACTAGGGAGCAACTCAGATATCCAACATCAGTATTAAATTATAAGCATGAAAAAGAGATTGAAAATCATTCTTTTATATTCAAGGCAACATCAGGCTCGACTTAAACAATGCTTTCCTAACTTTGTAAAAAGCAAAATGTAACAAATAAACAGATACACCAATAATATCACTAACTAGGGCTAGAAATTATTAGTAAGATGATAAGCAAGAACAATACAAAAATACATAAAGATTTTAAAATTGCATTCATGTTATTTACTACATTTATTTGCACTTGTCTCATTTCATCTCATGTGAAGTGTGAATGTCACAGGCTAATGCATACTGCTGTTATTTAGAGCCTAGCTGGCCTATTTTGTCCTCCTCTCAGTCTGAGTGCACCTCCTTTTACTCCTCCTCAAACAAAAACACTTAAATAAAATTAATGGAGTTGGTGACAACATCTTCTTGTCACAGTTAAGTCTGAGAGTGACGTCAATACAGCTTTTCAGTCATCTCAGCTAATTTAATCACAGCATGCTGTTGAAATAAAATCCTGAGCTGCTGCTAATACACGGTGTAGTGAATACTGAATACTGAAGTGAATTGATTGGCCTGTCGTCATCAATATCCAGTCTAGTATCCAATCCAAATGTCAAATAGGTACATCCCTACTCACAATATGCAATATCATGATACTGCATACTGCCTGCAATGGTATTATGAGACAGTAATTATGAGACTTTCAATACTCTGCAAGACAATCATGTATGATGCATCACAATGTCCAACAGAATTGGAGCCCTCAAAAAGTAAAAAAAACATGTGTTTTCACTGCTTTGTGGTGTCAGTGTGTTTGTGTGTGTGTGTCAGTATAATTTAACTTTAATACTGTGTCTGTTCAGTTAATTGGTTCTCGGAACTGCTTTCCTTTGCTATCTACCATTTTCCCCTTGGGAATTTCTTCTTGTTTACTTGCTCACATTGATATCTCTAACCTGATTCATTTGAATCATGAAGTAGTGACCCCTGAATCCGGGCAGGTCTCTGTTCGGAGATGATCACACCCATTCAAACCAGTGCTGCCAGTTACACAACTATGGCACATTTCAGAAGTGTCCCAGAAGGGGCTCTTCACTTAAAATGGTCTATTTTCATGCAATCTCCGCGAAGCTGCACAGAGCAGATAAGGAGGACAGGAAGTCAGATGTAGGAATAGCAGACAATCCTGTCAAATTTCAAAATAAAAGACCAATAAAACGGTTGAAACACCTTTTCTGAAAACCTCCCGGTGTGAAATGAGCCTAATAAAAAGGCATCTTGATTAGATTCATTGGAGATGCAACATCACAGACATGTTTAGACTTGTTTAGAGCACCTACATTTGCTTTAAAATGGATCAATATCTTTCCCAATATTGTTTCTAAACACTAAACTAATGGAAACTTCATTCAGTTTTTCATTGATTTGGTCAGGAGCTTTTGAACAAATAGACATTTTGACCTAATTATTGGGTGGCTACAAAAGTTGAGAGACTTCTACAATGGTAATAATTCATCTTTGAACCACAATTTACAGCAATCTATCTTGCTATAAAATCATAAATTGTCAAAGTCATACAGAAAACAGTGGTTTACCAACGGCAGCAAGAAATGCTCTCCGGGGCTCGTGCATGTGTATTTAAGGGGTATTTCAGATAAAATGTGATTAATTAACCTGCAGACCAACATTTCCATCCCTTGAGACACATTACATTATACTCCACACGACAGAAACACCACACACACACACAAAAAGAAACACTACATCAACAACCCTTTTGGACGATGGCTGTTTCATTTCTTATCAAACCTCCTCAAGTTTGCTGACAGTGTTTTCCAGACATCTCCAGGTTTGTACTGCTCTCTATCAAAGCAGGAACACAAATTACATGGTCCGACCGCCAAAAGGCAAAGAAAACCAATATCTGACACAGTGTTTGACCCCACAAACACTTTCTCTCCTCTGAGGTTGACCTCCATTACATGTTTGTCTGGAGCTTGACATTTCTAAAGGGCTAAAGCAGAAAATGAAAAAAAAAAGAAAGAAAGATGGAGAACGGGGGGAGCTGACAGGAAGGCTTTTTGAGCAGTACTGAAAGCAGCAGCAGCAGCAGCAGCAGCAAGGTCCCCTTGAACCTTCATGAAAAATATCACAGCTGCATGTGGCTTTTCTCGTGCATCAGCAGGTGCAAACAAGCAAAGTCAAATTCAAAAAAGGCAATTTCATTGTGTTGTATCTTAAGTTCTACAACAGAAATCAGGGAACATTTAAACCTGTGCTCCAACTTTATACAGAGGGTGTATAAACTAATTCATGAAGACAGCTCCTGTTAACAGAAATCCCTGCTGTGCTGCTCTCAGCAGGGCGCTCACAACACGCGATCTGACCCCCGCCCTCCTGGTACTAACTGGCCTGCGACCAAATCGCCCAGGTGCCCTATAAGTAAACTCCTAGACTGCCCATTGTGGCTAAAAGTGTTACATAATCCCTGACCGCTGTACATACCTGGCAAGACTTCCTGTTTGTAGTATAATAAGACCTTTGCGCCTACAGTATATGCTCTCTGAGGTCCAAGTCAAATCTGCCTGTGACAAAAACACAGCCAGTGTTGTGCTCTTACCTCTAGTACGAGCCACAGCTGATCCCCACATTTGATGTCCTTCTTGTAATACATCCCGTAAAACTTGACCACATTGGCATGGTCAGAAAGAGCTTTAAGGATGTTGTATTCAGCTTCAATTTCCTCATCGATATCCTGAAACACAAGAGCAAAGATCAGCTAAGTGCACACGACACACACATTTAAACACCTATAATCTCATCTTTAGCTATTTTTTTTACCAGTCATGTTTTATCTTAGAATGTTTTATGCCAAATAACAGAGTAATAGAGGTAATACTAATTACTATCTGGACTACTTCCTGGGCATGAGTTAAATAAAATTAATACCATTTTCATATTGGTAGAAAATTTTGAATTTATGAGCTGGAGGGGGTTGCTCCACATACGATTAAAGATAAGCTATTACTTTTTTTTCTAATCCCAATGTTGAATTCCTTTGTTACAGGAGCTAAAATGAGACCAAACAAACCAAATTAATAGCTTGAATCATTTTTAGCTTATTAAAATAAAATACAATCCTACTTTACAAAGGTAAAAAATAATTTGTAAAAAGAACAAAAACAATAAGTTAAAATAATTTTATGTTTAAATACAAATATTAAGAAATGACAAGAAATATAAGAGAGTAAAATATCTCAAATTCAATAAGCAAAAACAGAATTTTAAATGAATTTTACATTTACAAAATGTAGTACATAAAATATATAAAATATCAGATGACACGTAAGTGGCTCAGTGTTCATTAATAACTAGTGTATTTGTATGAAATTGTTACTTAATGTATGGTTTTTAACTTTTATCACTGTTTTTTGGATTGGACTGGCTGATTGATAAGTTGTTACACTTACAAAGCTAATTATTGCTTGTTACAGTCTTTATGCTAAGCAGAGCTAACTATCCATTGGATCCTGCTTCATCAGTCCTCTTAGTTTAACTCTAGCCAAGAAAATAACAATTTAAAGATCAGCTGAATGGATACTTTGTTATTATTGCTTACATTTTTTTTTTTTTTACCTTTATTTACCTTCTAGAATTTGTGGAGAAAACTGTGATTTATTTGCTTTCTGTTTCAACTTTTTCTATTCCTGCCCCAGCACTGATGAGGAGGATACTCTCGACAATCTTCATTCAGGAGAACAGTGACAGAGTTGAGGTGATATCACAGTTACACAGCCAATGTAGTGTCCATAAACCAGACCGTAGAATGATTCATTTCTTTGTCATGTGATTTCTAAGACGTGCATATGCAGCTCCCCATTGAACTGCTTTGCAACCTTTTTAAATATCAAGAACGTCATCGGTCGCCTGATTTGATCAAAGAAAAACAGAGCGACCGACCTTTGGACACTATGTAAAGTCTTCATCATTTATTCTGGAATTTAATGTGGTTGAAAGGACATATCCAGGACACGTTAAATACAGCAGTCATGGTATATTCTTCTTCTGTATGTTGCACGGTTATTAAAGCTTAAAGAACGGGAACATTTAGCATATAATGCAAGTCGTGCTGGTGGACATTTAAACTTGTACAGTATATAGAACTATATCACAAGTGATAAACAGTAGCAGTAGCAGTACTACAATAAATAGTACTGAGCACAATCCTATTGTAGTTGGTGGCATCGGAAATCTGACACCTTGGGAAAAAGTGTCACAAAACCAGATTTTTGATTTCAAACATAAGGTCTGGGGACCAAAATGGGCACGGCAAAGACTCTAATCCGGCCCAATGGATGGTTTTGGAAAATGTGAAGGAGGGTATAAATTTTAGACTTCCTACATTCGTACTAAACCAAAGTAATAAGTTTTTTCATGTTTTGTCTGTAAAAAACAAAACAAAAATAGTTTTAGAATTACAACAAAGACAGGGAAACAAGCTACTTGAAACTTTGTTGAAATTGCACCTTTGTTATATGAAGATATCTTAGGGATTAAATGTGCAGTTTAACTTCTTTTACATTGACAGAAATGGGACTTTCAAAGATCCAGGCCACTTAAGATCAAAGTGGCTATATGTGGCCCACAATGTAAAATACCTTTGACATTTCTGCTCTATACATTTATTGTAGCTTAAGTTGTAAGGCAAAAGTACAGAAAATTACTGGACTACAAATTGCTTTTCATAAAAAAAAGTAAAAAAAGATTAAGCTTGAAACCAAACATAGCATACAGTATTAAATAAAGGTGTACTGCATCTTCAATATGTGAACGAAATTAGGGCAATGACTAAGATTATGGTAATGATGCGCTTTGCATTTCTTAATAATGAGAAACAAATTCCCCCCAAAATTAATGAGACTTGAAGAGTGTGTTTAATAGATGTAGACTGCTGCTAATTAAATGCCTCTAAATAAACCATACACTTTAACATAGACCCAAAATAGACAACGCAATAGATGAAGATCAGTAACAAACAGACTACTCAAATATGGTGATGTTCAGAAATGTAACACACCTTTCTAAGTAATATTCTGTAAATGGTAAATCTAGTAATTATTAAAAAATGTCGACTCTATAGGACAGATCAGTCCCACGGTGTCATGTTTTACATCATGCTTCCCTGCAGCATGGCAAAGTCTTCTCTTTAGGCCGTTTCTTTTTTTTCTTCGTCTTCTTCACACACTTCTGCTGTAATGCCAAATTTGTGTTTTGGCTCTGTGCTAAACTACCCCACAAGCAAAGCAAGTCCAAAATGATCAGAGTGCTAAACTGATATCATCAGAGGCAATTTGCTGAGATAATTTGCTGATGGTTGTAGATGGGAAGAACAGTTACAAGAATCTCCCTTGAGGTGTTTCCGACCTGCTTAGCTTTATTCTCTTCACAGGCTGAGAACAAAGCAGAGCAGAGTGATGTTTATCTTACCGAGGGCAGAGCTAACGAGTCAGACTACACTGACGATTTGATTTTTTGTGAATATACTTACGAAGCCCGAAGTTTTTCACATCATAAAGGTTTTTCTTTCTTTGTGAGAAAATGGGGCCTTTACTGTTTACTTCTTAATAAGTTTTCTATCCAACCATTTAGATTTCTTTTTAAAATACCAGCTGGTATACATAGTCTATGGACAGGCTTCAGATGGAATGTAATGAAAAATCATGACTTTTAACCTTGGAAGATCACGCGCACTCCCTATTCCAGATATAAATCTCAAAAAAAAAAAAGCTAAAAATAATGAAACATATAAAGTACACATTTTCAATTTAAAAAGATAAAATTAAATCACATTTAAGGTGTCATACAACAGGGAAAACTATACTAACAATCAACTAAAACTAAAGTAAAGATGTAGGAAATAAATTAAGCAAGCGTCAAGTCACAAGTCATTAATGTGTACTTCTTGTGCCATCACTAACAGCAAAACAATATTTAGAGATATATGTACCAATCAGGCATTAACATGACATTATGACCTGCTTAAAATTGTGTTGGTCCCCCTTTTGCTGTAGTTGGGGCCTCACACTTGTTTGTCCAGCACAATCCACAGATCCTCGATTGGCGCTTGTTGGCATCTTGTTGGTGCTTTTGGTTGCAAACAAGCCTCAGCATGGGCACGGTGCCTGGTCTATAACACCATGTGCAACAAACTATAATGCACCGTGTATTCTGACACTTTTCTAACACAACCAGCATTACATTTTTTGGCGATTTGGGCTACTCTCATCTGCTCATCTGTTGGATCAGACCCAAGGGTCAGTCTTTGCTCCCTACTTGCATCAATGAGCTTTGACCGTCCATGCCCCTGTTGCTGGTTCATCTGTTGCTGGTTAGTGAGTCATCAGAGCGTTGGTAATTTTTACACACTGTGCACTTGGCACTTAGCAATTTCACTCTATAACTTCTTGGTCTGACATTTTGTGGCTGAGTCACTGTGGTTTCTAAATTCTTCCACTTTGTAATAATATGACTTACAGATGTCAGATGTGAAATACGTGGAATATTTAGGAGGGAAAAAAATTTCACAAATGGAGCTGTTGCAATTGTGGCATCCTGTTGCAGTACCACACTGAAATTTAGCGAACTCTAAAGAATGACCTGCTCTAAGTGCTGGATTTTATCCCCCGTGGCAATGACTGAAAATGCCTGAATTCAAAGATTAAGAGATATGATCCAGTACTTACAGAAACAAATTACAAAAACTTATTACAATACAGCATTGTATCCATTATTTTCTTTGTTTCAGTCATAACAAATATTGAAGAAGTATTAAAGCACTTTCGCACTTACATGGATCGGATCCAGTATCTTCACAGCTGCTTTACTTCCATCTATTTTATTAAGCACTTTATAGACTTTTCCATAGGTCCCTTTACCAATTGTCTCGATGATTTCCCAGGTGTCAGTCGGATCTGGAAAGTTGTCAAAGACAATCGATTTCCCTGATCGTGGAAACATCTTTAGGAGATATCTCCTGCACAATGGGAAAAACACATGCACACGTGGGTCAGAGACAGAGAAGGAGCAGGTGGTAAGTAGTGGTGGGGGGGCAGAACACTGTGCTGTGCGTGACCTATATTATACACCAGTTAGTGCAGCTATACTGTTATTAATCCATGTCTGAACTGAGTAAACACATTAGTAAAGAGCTCAGCTGAAGGGGATTTAAAGCTATTGTGCAAGTACATAATGTACAGTAGATGTTTTCAACCTTCCTTTAGATTCTAAATTCGACACCTGAAGCTTAATCAGATGAGTGTTCCAAGTTCACGCTGGTTTGTTTGGGAATTAAACTGGAAGTGTTTAACTTGAGGATAATCCGGGGATGCAATATAGATGGGGGGTTAAATTGGGTCTTTAGGGGATTTAACGCTCATCTATAGCTGGAGTAAATATTAAATCTAGAGGAAATAGCTTTGATTTCCAACAGATTGAAGCTTTAAAACATATCAATGCATAAAAATAAAGGCAACAACTGTGCTTGCCTTCATTAAGACTCTTCAGTGTCCCGTTACAGATAAATGGGATGTCTTAGCTTGAAGTCACAGCTTTTCTGTAAACACTCAGAGGGGTGTGTTTCCTGCTTTCAGGGCCAATCAGACGCATTCCCAATTTCTAAGGCTGATATCATTTGACACCAAATTAATCAAGATATTCATCAAAATACATCCAAAATGGCAAGGTAATAATATGTATATATATTTTAAAAAGCAAACAGCTATTAGTAAGTAAAACCGTATGTTGTCTTTGCATGGAAATATGCGGCAGAAAGTTCAGGTTCTGCAGATCAATCAGATAATTACATGAAATGCAATTACAGCCAAAACCCGAAGAGCACCTCTTTCGTGTATCCTTCAAAGGTGTCTGTCTGTCATCACAGATTTGTGCCCAAATCTCAAAGAACCACATCCACAAAACTAAAGCAAAGACAAAAGCACAACTCTCTAAATCAAACTTACATTATTCTCCGAATACAATGCAGCACATTTTGGGGGGAAAAACAAAACAATTAATCCATTTCTGTGCAAAAGGTTAGCAGTGGCAGGCCAGCCTGGCCGGGCAGTGAGTACCACAAACAGAGGAGGAGCTAACGAAAGCTAATCTCACTAGCAATTCCCCTGCTGCAGGGCTGCCATTGGAAACTAGCTCTAAGAGATTGGAGATACGGTGGGATTAGCAGGAATTAGCCACTGTTGCAGCATGAGCCTTTCCCCATATAGACGCCCATTCATGCACAAAAGAAAACTAGTTCGAGTGGAAGTGCACAGTGATGCAAAATGCCTTCTTCTTTTTATTATCATTTTTCACTGTATTTTGCGGTGAGAGAAGACCACCACCCAGGGTGCCATCTTATACTCAGGTCCTGCAGTTACTTTATCTGAACTAGTTATGATGATTTAAATTATACAGATTCCTGCACACAGCCAGATAAAACTGGCAGACAGGCACATTATTTTGCAGAGATATCATCAGCCATTGCCCATGCAGAGCAATTAGACTCCTATACATGTATCCTTGTGTAGGTAATTGCACTTGTAATGTACATTGCCCAAGTAATCCACAGACATCCTCAATAATACATCACTGCCTGTGTGTGTCAACATGCTGTGACACATGAGAGGGGAGGGCGAAACCTAAGGACTCACAGTGGACACCTCCAACAGGATCACAAGCTGCAAGGAAGTAACCCTTTAGAGGAGACAGTGTGCGTGAGTTTGTGACTGTATGCATGTGGTTATCTAAGCTTGTGTGCCCCAGAGTACTGGCTGCCTGTCACTTTTCATTAGCTGTTAAAGGTTGCGGCATTAACCATAGTCTGTGTGCACGAATAATGAAATGCAGATGTGTAACTGAGCATGCATTTACTGCTTTGCTATTATTTGATAGAAATAATACAGTGTTGTTGTTGTTTTGTGTTTTGTTTATGTGAAAATCAAATATAAATTCGATTTTTTTTTTTTTAAGTCAAACGAAGGCACACTCTTTGATCTGAGTGGTGCCTCATCAAGAGGTCTGGCCACTTGAGGCTACTCTGTAACCCTGATGAATGTGTTAACGTTTCACCTTAACCTTGACAGATGAAGTTTGCTCGTCTACAAGCTGAGATAATCTGCCTCACTGGGCTCATCAAAGTCAAAAAACACAGTGCTCCCACTCAGCACGAGCTCGGTAAAAGAATTCTGTGAAGCAAGTGGCTACGATGGAAATACACAGATAAAGATCCTCAAGCCAAATAAGCCCATGTGAATAGATGAAACTTGAAAGCATCAACACAGAATTTATTAGAAATGATATAAAAAAGGTTTTTTTTGGAGTACAAACAATAAGGCATGTCAAATCTTGCAAACAGTTCACTATCGACAGCTGTAGCAGCTTAACTTCTTCACATAGTAAACATAAGTTACACTTTACAGTCTTTACAGATTTAAATGTTGCCAAATTATTACAAGTGAACCAACTTTACTGACCTTTGATGGCTGGCAGTGAAAAGGCACAAAGCGAACAGAGACAAATGGATGGTAAGGATAAAGCATAGATTAGACCTTCACATATGCACGCATACACACACGGTATCCACAGCCTGCACTGGCCTTCCGCTGAGCCACTCCCAAAGTTTGCAAATAAGAAATCCAAATGAAGCAGCCTGGACATGTTTATGTTTGCTAAGCTGAGGAAGGCAGTAAAAGTTGCAAACATGTTTAGGTAAATCAAGAAACTAGATCAGCTAATATAAAAAGTCAGTATCATACTTACTCTTTCCTAAGTGCATTAACATGCTTGGGTATCAGTTGTGGATGGCAGCAACAGCAGCAACAGACAAGAGCAGGATGTTGTTCCTGTGTGCCCCAGCCACCTCTGCTATGTATTATACATCAAGAATAAGGAACACTCGTAAAGTTATTATCCCCAAGTAATTGGTTTTAGTAATTATCTTAGGCATGAGAACATCCAGTAGCCAGCAGCCGATCAATTGATAGTGTCATAAATTAGCCTGCAGAAGACAAGCTAACAACGGCCGAGTATACGGACAACAACAAGGAGCGAGTCAGGTGAAACAGGCCATGACTGCTCTGGTGCTCCTCTCAGCATCATTCAGCAGTGTCCCATTACACAGGCGCTGCTGGGGAAAGAGTCCCAGCAGTGCCAGCAGAGCTTGGCTGAGAGTTCAGTTCAAAGGGCTAGACTGATGTTATCTGAAACCTGCTTCACACTTAAAGTTTATTTAATGCAGTCATTTTATATCAATAAATCCAACTCTTTATCGTTTTTGACACGTAGAATAATGTCAGAGAGTCAAATATTGTAAGGATGAACAAAACCTGAGAAAGAGATTATATTTATTTTCACTACAAGTGAGTGCCCTAACTGATTGCATAGACTGTAAAAAAAAAAAAAGGCCAACGTGACATCACCTATTGATTGGCCCTATTATGAAAAACTGACCTTAATGTTTTCAGCGTTGCCGTCTTCGTGTTTTGAAAGCGAGGTGTGCGAAACCAAGGCACCACACCTCATTAGCCAGTCACGATATTCTGGATGATCTTCCTTCTTGACTCTAATAATGACCATAATTTACCAAATGAACGTCATGGTTTATTTAATATGACACTGAATTAGTGACTGAGTCTGTAAAGCCATCAGGGAAGCGTTTTCAGAGGTCACAGAATGAGGGAAAGACTGACTCAGCTGAGCTGGGGCTTGTAGTTGCTACGAAATTTGTGCCATAACCAGTCTGAATCATTGATACAAGGCAGTACAGAGCCATGCTGTCATGTACTTTGACCCAAATTTTAACCCTACAGTCCATATGTGACAGCAGAAATTGAGACTCATCAGATCAGGGGACATTCTTCCAGTCTTCTGTTGTCTAATTTTGGTGAGCCCCTGTGATTGGAGCCTCAGTTTTCTGTTGTCAGCTGACAGGAGTGGGACTCGGTGTGGTCTTCTGCTGCTTCAAGATTTCATGTGCTGTTTGTTCAGAGATGCGCTTCGGTAAACCTTGGTTGTAACGAGTGGTTATTTGAGTTACTCTCGACACTTGAAGCAGTCTGGCCATTTTCCTCTGACCTCTGGCATCAACAAACCATTTTAACCCA
>VUQG01004563.1:30514-47429 GCA_015106755.1 Etia nguti
TTTTAACCCAAAGAACCGTCAGTCCATTAACGAGCAGCTGAACAAGAATACCTAATAAAGTGGCCATGACTTTTAGAACTATATAACAGTCCTCTTAGAAAGTCACATCCATTACACACTAATAGCCTCTTAAGATGTAAAGCTGCAGACATGATGGCTAAAGAAAACAAACTCGCATCACTCTTTATTAAAAGCTTCACAACACAGGGAAAAGCCAGTGAAAAACAAATCTATAACGACCTGTTTGTCTTCTTAATTTTGACAAAACCTGTCTCTATAAGTGCTAATAATGTGTGAAGCAAGCTATCATTTGCCTTTCAGTCATCTTGTTTGTTTACATTAATAGTACATTTGATTTGTCAGTGCACCAAACACTTAAAAACAATTAACAGTCCAGGGGAGAAAAGTGAGACTTCATGCAGCTATAGTTTCCTTTGTAAATTATTGATTCTGCCAAAACTGTCAGAAAGTAATTGTTGTAGCAGTGAAGCTGATAATTTATCAAACACACTAACAGATGGCACAGCGATTATTTTCTCCTGAACACGCAGAGGCGTGTCTTCATCGTGTTGTGCCGTTCGAGTCAGGAAGGATGTTAGATATGTTTGGCTGATTGATCATAACCAATTCAGTACTTTAAATGGAAAATTCTGGTTACTGTATAGCTGATTTGACACAGTCAGTCAAAGATCACACAGACTTGCATAAGCAAACCCTTTGAATATGACAGTTTCTTAAAATAAAGGTCTGGATTTTCTTCTGTTTAACATGACACATTCTCTGTGTAGCTCCTGATATGCTTGGATTCTTTCATTTCTGAAATGAATAACGCTTTATGCTCTCCATAGATACTGCAATTCATTAAGCATGAGGCGAGCTGCGACCATTAGGGTCACTGTTATTTACAATCTCTGGAAATTACAGTTAAGGAAAAAAAACCACTCTGCAAGATGACATGTAATAGGCAGTTACCTGATTTGGGTAACCTCACGCTTAGGCTGAAATATTCATGCAGCTTCTAAGGTATTATCTCACAGGAACACATGCATAAAGGCTCCCTAATGTTGTACTTTTTGTCTTTTCTCTTTGCACAGGCAGTTACTTTATTGTATGCATTTATAGACTCTTTTTTTTTTTGGAGTAAATTTGTGACTTGGGGAACTACAAGCAATTACTCCAAGATAAACAGCATTATGAATAATGGAGGCATTTGCCTGATAACTAATACATGCACAAAGGCTGAAATTATACTCTGATTATAGAAAAGTCTGGAGAAAGTTTGCTAGGATAGACTAGAAAAGACATAACAAGGAAATGGCGATTTCAAAGGAGAAAGAAAAATAAGACACCCTCCAAAAACTCATTTCAAATGGCTCCAGTCTCATTTAAAAAAAAACTACTACAGTAGGTCCAGTGCTTTGACCATGTCACAAAGCCTCATCAATCATTTGGCTTTGCGGCGCCTGCTTTTTGGCCAATAATAAATCTGAGGAGCAGTGATGTCTCTGTCTATTACCGGCACTTTATGAATCCTAGCTCTGTCATCAGCACCAGTACCCCCCACTGATGACCCACACACTGTCCGGCCTTGGGAGGAGGGG
The DNA here is from genome assembly GCA_015106755.1 of Etia nguti. Taxonomy (NCBI): domain Eukaryota; kingdom Metazoa; phylum Chordata; class Actinopteri; order Cichliformes; family Cichlidae; genus Etia; species Etia nguti. The sequence continues at coordinate 32,116 of VUQG01004563.1, forward strand.
GAAAGTGGGGGAGGAGGGGGAAAGTGGGGGAGGTGGCTGAATAATCAACGTGCTGACTTAAAGTGTGGCTCCCTCAAGCACAACCTCCGGGCTTGGGCAACTGCAGTGCACCAACCTCATTTCCTGCTCTGCTGCTTCACAAATGGCTCCTGGAAGCTGAACCAAAACCAAGGATGGAGATGCACTGATGGCAATAATAGCCTCATGATTAGAGCGGGCAAAGGTCCAGGACAGTGTGCAGACTCTCCCTGTGCTCCAGTCCTCACTATTTCACCAGTTTAGCACCAGAAACAAACAAAGGAAAACAACTCAGGGATGATTTTCAGAAGGTATTGCATTTACTGCTTTATATGAAATCGTCCATGGTGAGAAGAGTCCTTGTGATTCGTATACAACTTGGTCATTTTGGCAATTGTTTTTAATATTAGCTAATTAACAGCATTGTTTTATGTTCACCAGGTCCACAGTAAAATATTTCAGCAACTATTATCTGTATTGTCATGAAGCTAAAGCACGAACTGTCACAAAATACCAACATTTACTGTCACAATCATCCAACTTTGATTAGTTCCTAAAGTAAGCCAAAAATATTCACTTACCCAGTCAAAAAGCATAACGAAGGATGTTCTGTGGATGTGACATTTTCATTCATGGTTACTAGGCAATGGGTCATAAAAAATGGCGACGCTGTGACTATTAAGTTGATATTTTTGAATGTATCGCTTAAAACCGCAGCAACTCTCATAATAAATAGTCTGACTTAAACTCAGTTTATCATCAAACATCGTTTTGAGGACAGATTTTTTACAACCAAACTTGTGTAAATAATGACATGCTAGTACAGCATCATTATTATATGAAATGCTGCACATACTTCAGAAGAACTAAAGACAGATATTGGAAAAATATCCAATGACTAAATAATATGGATTTCATTGATGCTTACCTATCTATTTGGTTTCTTCTGTATATTCAAGCACAGGTTGTAGTGGGACCATCTTCCTTTCTTCTGTAAGATCTGGTCTACTTCTAAACCTCAGTTAGATCCCCAAACCATCTAAAATTGCTATTTTAAACACAAAGGAGCAGCAGATCATTCCAATGTCACTGAGTGAGTCACAGTTAGGAAAGTAATTATGGCTATACGTGTCCACAATCTTGTTCTTTTTGCAAATGTCCAAATTGGATGATGGTCAAGATGGACTGACTTGAATTTATAAAGCTTTGCCTTCTGCCTCAAGAAAGCAAAGCTGCCTTCTTCACCACGAGAGTCCAGTAAAATGTGCACATTGCTACTAACACTGGTCCAACAAACCTGTTTATCTCACACTCTACCTTCCACCATCATTTGTGAACAAGACATAAACTTCCCTGGCAATCCAGAAGGATACTGGCCATTTGACTCTCAACCTGGCTGCTTCACTTTCAGATGTAAACACCTTGGCAGAAGATTACTTTCTGATGAAACCAACAGCACTTCACTGTGTTCCAAAAGCAGATATACCATTTTGAGATTCCTAAGGTGGACATCCTAGCTGCACCTTGAGATCCTGCATGCAGAGTCAGAAACGGGGGGCAACATTTACAGAGTCCACCACACACTAAAAATATAATGGACCAGGAACTGACCTCCCAGCCCATTGTTCCCTCAGTGGGCTGGTTTCAGTCATTATGCAAATGTACTGTTTATAAGATTGGGGAAACCTGCAGTCAGCTGAGACTGAAGAAGTCACTTGGATGAGTGACGAAACGTTTCTCCCACAAAACGCTACGTCCAGATGAACAGAATCAACTTTTGGAGACCAACACAGCTCTCACTTTGGTTATATAATCACCTAATGGCTTGAAGTACCACACCATTACCTTGTACTTACATATTAGCACATACAGGTTTCCCTGGGATACAAGGCTTTAGGACTTCTTCAAGGGAGTGGCAAACAGTCTGGACTTATTTAGCCTTAGGTCGCTTCTATAGAGGGCTTTACAATGTGTTTCTCATTCACCCATTCACACTCTTACAAACAAACAAAACTCTGTAGTCTGAATGGCTAAATGCCCAGGACCCCCCCCACAGAAGCCCCATGAAGCCTAACAAGCATTGGTCCTCTTGAATCTGAGGCTTGACATTTGACAAAACAAACATACAGTGAACTGAAAACTACAAGTATTAGATTGTTCTTTGATTTAAACAATTTTTTCCAACATTAAAACATTCATATCACTCTTACAAAATTATATGTCTAACACACACACACACACATACACATGCGTAGGTTGTGTAACAACTTACTCCAAAGTACACCGGTTTAACAAAAATCCCTCCTTGCCAAATACCACATATGAAATATTGGACGAGAACCCACGTGTTCACAGCAAAATGTGTTACGTGTTACATAAGCAGTTAATAGGCTTAATTTCCTGACAGGTAACCTACATACTGCTCTGCTACACTCTGAGTCTCTAGTCTCTACATCATGAAGCATCATCCTCTCGCACTGATGCTGTACTGACGAGATAGCTCATCTCATAACACACGTAAGATGGCTGTGTGATGGCTGAATAATCCTTTCTGCATACAGTATGGAACTGTGCATCCGTCTAGTTTGATCCGACACCTGATTTTTTTCAGTCTGCTTAGGTCCTGCGTGTTTTGTAAAAGCAGAAATATTACCTTAATTTTCCAACGAAAAGAAAAAAAAAATCTCTGGAAAACAGTTTAAGAAACAGAGAGTCTTACCTGAAATGAAAGAAGTTGCTTTCAGACATGTCTTCAGTCCTCCTTTACAGGCAGATCATTTGTGAAATGTGTTGGGATTCAGAGGAGTACAGGGGTTGAGAACAATTATGTTGTTGAAAATGAAGTGCCACTTGCAAGCAAGTCATTCAGCTTTGTCTGCTCTAGCCCACTCATTAAACTCTGTAATATTATAGATATCGCTGCATTGTGATTTATTCATTTATTTTGGTGTTATGTAGAAATAATGAATATTGTGCAGTATATGAAAGCAAAATAGTGATTGGATAATCACAATAAACACTTAAAAGTTTTGTTAGAGCAACTTTTCTTTAACATTACACAGCTTTAGTGACTTTGACTTTGCATTAGAAAGAAAATTGAAGCATAAATGTTCATAAAGATTGGGCTCAATATCTCCCTTTTCTGCCTTTTCTAGAGCATCCTGCTTTTAAAGCAGCCATAAACATTTGTGTGGCCTCAAACCTCTGATCATGTGAATGCTTTTATTTTCTTGCTGTAGTGGTGACATGCTGGGCTGAAGGACAAGCAAGAATTCATTAGGTCTGACTGACTGATTGATAAAGATATTGATAAGTCCCGTCTCACTCTTTGTATGTGGAATGTAGGAATCGATACTACTCTCATGATATTGGTAACCATGAGTGCTGCACCACCATTGTGTTATAGTGTTTTGTTGCCTATTCATTGACCTACATAGGCCCACTGTCTCCGTCCACCTATTTTGTACACTTCTGCTAAAGTAATTAGTAGAAACAGTGTCACAGTGTCCCATTGTCCCTTCATTCGCTGTACTAATCACATGGACGTACTTGAAAATGCTGAGTGGAATAATGGTAGGACACAATCAAGGGAAATCAGAGATCACTTCAAGGAGATTTAAGGAGTGGCGCTCTGATTGTTGATGCCTCTGTCATGCAGATCAGTGGACGGCTGGCTGGGTCTGCGGCACACGAGTCGACTCTGTCTGTGAAGACTGATTGAATAAGGCTACTGATGAGGCTATTGTGACCGTGGGTACGTGGTATGAATGCATGACAGGCCCATGGCTGGCGTCGATGACTGGCTGCCATTGTGGCAAACCACTGGGCTGTGACTTACCCAGCTGTGGTGCACACATATCATGAAGCACTGAAATGAGTATTGGGATTGTGCAGTTGATAGAAAGATCATTATGCAATCATTGCTACAATATACATGCGTGCTGCTCAATTTGGCCAACCTTTGTTCAGCTGACCTGACAACCTTGCTTATTATAACATTAATGTGCATAGTCTGGGACACTTTTACTGCTAGGAGTCACATGAAATCAGACAATCTCTTATGGCAACTCTCTTTCTTTTGCTATCATGCAGGCAAGCACACCATGAAAGCTGGGGAAGTGCAGAACATCCTCAACATACATAGCTAATCTAAGTATGGAGTATCTCATGAGCCTCATGAATGGATTTATTGAGGGCTGTAGGATGTGAATTGGATGAATGACAGTCTTTTTATAGCTGCCTTTGATATTCAAACATTTAATTCTCATTTTGATCTCCTTAATTGGATACAGTAACACAGTATTTCTTTGAGACATTAGCACCCTTTGCAGCTCTACAAATGCTAATTCAAGCTATTCACAGAAAGCTAATTATGTTGAACTATTAGTTTTCTATAAATATGTATAGGACCTTTACCACAGTGTGTATACTGGAAGGGTTAGATAATATAAATTCCAATTATCTAATATTTGGTTCAGTGCTTTGAGTCAAATGCATGCTAACATGCTAATTTATCTAATTTATGCTAAGTCATCTTGTTTACTATCTTAGCCTTCTGTCACACATGCTTAGAGACTGTTCCAAAACCCACTGGTGCCTGTTTTTTGCTAGGGAAAATGGTCATTCTCCAACCAGTTAATGGTTGGTTTCTGGCAGTTGAGGCTCTCGGTGTTGTACCAAAAACGTAGCCTACTTGTGATTGCTTTGGTTGATAGCAGACTTCCGGGCTCAGTGCTAGATTGCATGAAAGATGCCAGCTTGTCTGCAAACATGGGGCAACTACTTACTAAACAGTAATGAAACTGTGACACAAAAAGAGGCCGTTCAAAAACTAAAAGTTATGTCATTTAAAATGTGTAGATTTCAGCAGTAAGACACATCATTGACCTTGAAGGTGATTGGTCACTCTTTCGAAGATGTGTTGGCGAGTGTTTGAATGCAAGTCTGGATCTTTCACGTAAACCTACATGCAATTATGGCAATCTGCTGGCAACCATAATAATCAAAAAGTTTTGGTACAGTGCTTTGTGACTGATTTGACTTAACGAAAGCATAAAGTTTGTGTGTGGGCCTTTAAAGTTTGCAGTTGAGTCATTTATGACTACATGGAAATACATTTATGCTTCTTTGACAATACAGGTGTTTAATATATTATTTTCAACTTCTAATGACTAAATTAGATTTTTGTACAGCAAACTGACCTAGAATATAGATTTTTCTTGCAAACATTTCCTAACCCCAAACCTTATTTTTAAGAATATCTCTAATAAATTAAACAAAGTGTGTAAGTACCTAAAGCACAGTCATTAAAAAGTATTCATAATGTGGTCATAAATGACTGTGATTTTAGCCTTTTTGTTTCACCATGGTTTTCATGGTGAAACAAAAAGGGGAGAGTATATTAAAGGGTTAAAGGCTGACTTCATGATAGCACTAAATGAAAAATTAAGAAATCACTAGTTATTTTGACTTAATGTGTGGGGGACCTGAAAATCTGTAGAAAATTGCAAGTCAAATAAACCTGCAAGTTAAATGCAAGAAAAACACTGCCATCCCCAGAGGCATGGTTAAAAATCCTGTGGCCCAGGAATTTCAGTAAGTGCATTAAATAAAGTACACACTGTGAACAATAAACAGTTTTTGACCACGCTGTTTGCCCACTCCACTGTCATCCCACATTAGAAAAACCAGCAGGGGTTCATGACCCTGTGCTGAACAGTCCCAGCAGTGACTCACCATAAAAACAGAGTTTGTCCTGTTCACCGGTAGAGAAGGGTTGTATAACTTGGTGATGCAAATGCCCCGCTTTGCGCTTCAGTGTTCATATCTCTCTATCAACAATTCTGTCTGTGATTTTGGGAGTTTTTGTTATAGCATGCCTTTAAGCCCTGGTAAAAGTTTACTTGACTTACATAAAGGATTACATCTAGAGAAAAAAGTTCTGATTTAACTTATAGCTACACTCCCATATTACCTGTTACAAATGCCTAACCTTAAAAGGCTTAAAAAATATATCTATATGGCCTGGTTCTCCATCCAACTGTATACTGGAGTTTGGGGTGCTGACCTCCGTTTTGATAACTATCATAACTTCTTTCATAAGAAGTTATGAAATTCAAGTATTTTAATAATCTGTTACTTTGCACTAATTAGCTGATATGTGTATCTGTTCATTGCATGCATACAGTTTATGACCGCAGCTTCACACTGTTGCTGCAGATTTGTCGGCTGCACAGTCGTGATGTCAATATCCATCGCATCCCAAGGGTGCTCTATTGGACCGAGATCTGGTGACTGTGCATGAGGTCATTTTAGTGCAGTGAATTCATTGACATGTTCAGGAAACCACTTTGAGATGAGCTGAGCTTGTGACATGTTCTGATGTCCTGCTGGAAGGGTCATCAGAAGATGGCTACACTTTGGTCATAAAGGGATGGACATGGTCAGCAAATGCTGCCATCTTTACTAGACTTTTATAGTTCCAATTAAATATTGGGTACACATACTTCTCAAGATATGATCTCATACATATGAAAAATAGCTGTAACAGCAACAGATAGCAAGAATGTTATCTTTCCTTAAAATCTTTCATTATTTACAGTTTTATATCCTGTGAATCTATAAAGGCATGTAGAAGGGAACATGCAATGTCTGAAAACAGACAGACTGGAAAACCCAGCACTGTGACATTAACATCATAACAAAGGTCAAGTTGAAGAGGACACAGGAAATATCTAATCTTGCTAATTTGATAAAAATCCCTCCTTCATGAAATGAAAAACTGCAAACAGGCAACACTCATCCGATGAGAGAAATACCAGAGATGCTGTGTGTTACACACGTCTTTCTTTCATTCCCTCTTCTGACGGGCTTTCTACTGTCATCATGAAAGACACTCACATTTCCCTCGTGGCTAAACCTCACATCTGTCTGTGTTTCCAGATAATACGACAGCTCTGATCAGCGGTTAATGGCCAGTGGCATTTTAGTCATTTCACTCCTCCGCTTTCTTCTTCTTCTTTTAAAATAATCTACGCATTTCTTCCCTATCATTAAACCCCAAAAGACCCAGAGGACCTGCAAATGAATCACTCATGCTAAAATACATCTGGGGACATACAGCCAGTGTGGCGTTTGGATAAAATCCAAGCTCGTCTCTGAAACATATTGTGATGCATTCACTGTCTAAGTTATTTGTCTGCATGTACCCAGTCCCCTTCAAGTGATTTTTTCCCCTCTTTTTTGGCCCAAAGATGTCTGGTTTGCCCTGCGTCACTGGACGAATAACCAACAGGATTTGAGGGTGGGGTTGGGGTTCCTTCAAGCTTTCATTTTGCGTGTTCTTCTACGTCACAAGCCATCACCTCTTAACACCAGTTTCTATGGAGAAGAGGGAAAAAAATAGTTTTTTTCTGTTTATCTTTTTTTTTGGACTCTTGTGCAAGAATACAGATTAACAAAATGTCCACTATTTTGTGCAACCACTATCACAAAAATGTGTACAGTTGGTCATATATTAAAAGAACCTACAGCATATAGCCATTCATCATTTTCTTTTCACCCCCCTGTCTGTCTGAGGACACCTAAGGGGTACAAACTAAAAAAAAAACCATGGAGTTGCTCTGACCCTGAAAATAGAGGTCACACAAGCTTTATATATTCCATTCAGTGCAAAGAGGCAGAGCCATGGAGAGCCACACAGAAAAAGTCCATTTTAAATGTTGTCCTCAAACACCGACATATATCATGGATGTTCCCCATGTGTTGTGACTGAATACTGCCATCCTGTTTCTTCAGGAAATAAACCAGCTTGAGGCAACATCATGACTATGTCAGCATGATGTCCTCACAGTCCCATCCGTTCAGCACCCACTGGCTACATCGAAGGGGCTGTCTTTGCCCAAAATGCATTCAGAAAGGGGAAGATGAGGTTTTGCTTTATAGGGCCAAGCCTGCTGGATTCCCTCAGAATACATTATGCCCCCCTCTGCGCTTTTAAGCTTGCGAGACTATTATCCAGCAGCTCCCAGTAAGTTCTTATCAGTGGCAGCCAGATGGAGAGTACACCAGCAATACCTCAAGACTTGTTGATCGAGCAGTTCTGCCATAAAGGCCGTCATTGTGGAGCGGTTCTGTGGTTTGAGATTAGCATCTTGGCTCCCCCCCCCTACATTTTATAATTGCCAAGAGAGGTCTCGTTAATGATTGTTCATTGGTTGGATTTATTTGTCAGCACAGACAGCCTGAAGGAGAAGAAAACACTGGCATTGCATTTTGTATGGTGTCCTTTTTAAAGCATTGGTCCACGTTGTCTTGTCCACACCTCCACATACTTGGCCTAATAATGGGATGTCACGCATGTCCTAATAGCCCATCAAACTTCATCTAATCAACTGCAGTATGAGAAGATGTTCACTGAAGGGCTGTCTGCATGTTTGGCCACACAGACACCAGTACACACTGTCCTCTAGTGCTTCTTACCACTAGCGACAACCCATCCACGAGATGTCCTGCAGTAAAAAAAAGATTAGACATAAAAGCTGGGAGAGCAGAAATATGCCCAGTTAAAATCTGGAGATAAAAATATGATTGCGTGTTGACATAAACTGATGCTGACTGCTCCACCGGCACGCCATGTCACTGCAGAGGAAAGCACAAGAATAGGCATCCACCAGTGCGCAGACTCTGGTCTCTACCTCAATTCAACCAAAGGGGTAAATACCCACAATGCACTACTTGATGCTTTTGTACTGTGTCCGCGTCACAATGGTGCTCTGACCCACTTTTTCAGCAGCCAGCAGGTTATTTTAGGATTTCATTAGCGGGAACATCAAGGGCAACTGAAAGGTGAAGAAGCTCGTACCCGCAATCAAATGAACTATCATGTTCTTTTTTAAATCGAATTGGTTTGAGCATCTGTCCTGTTTTGTGTGCAGCCTGGCTGGCAAAAGAATTGCAACCACATTTAAACCAGGTTTAAATACAGAACTGAGTAACAATGACGACTGGCGACGAGTTGTCCCCTCGGGGGGAACGTGTCACCGCTCCTCCTCAAAAACACTAGACACCACCTGAAACCACAAACTGAGTATATAAACACATAAATAAATACAATCTTAAAATTAAATAAATGATTGTAGTCTGTTTTTTCTATAAAGAAAAATAGTTCTGATCTAAAAAGGCATAACAATTTTCTTTTCTTTATTACTCTTTTCGGAAATTTGCTGTCATGTGGAATCTTTTCAACTGTTCAACTCATCGTTAATGCAAATATCTATCCAGCCAATCATATGGCAGCATCTCCGTGGATTTAGGGATGTAGACATGGTCGAGACAGTCTAAACCGAGCAACAAAATGAGGAAGAAAAGTGACTTATGAGGGCTTCGAGGTGAGAGGAAGGCAACAATAACTCAAATAACCACTCATTACAACGGAGGTATGCAGAAGAGCCTCGCTTCTGGTTTCATAACACATGAAACTTTGAAGCAGATGGGCTACAGTAACAGAAGACCACACCAAGTGTCACTCCTGTCCATTTCTGCTGCATTACTAACATGAAAGCATGGATCCTTCTCGTCTTATAGGTATGGGTCATGGGGGTGGTGGTGTAATTGTGTGGGGGATATTTTCTTGGCACACTTTCGGCTCCTAAGTACCAAATCAAAGCATAATGTCAGGGTTTTCTAGAACATGGCAATGAGTTCACTGTACTCAAACAATCCAAGCAAAAAAACAAATTGTAAGAATGGCACATCATGGTTTTAATGAAAGTTTATCTGCTAGGGTTTTTCTTTCAATATAAACACAAGATATATTTTGTTTGTCCTTATGACAGAGTGGATTATAAAAATATAACAGGGTCTCAATGGCAAAAGTTAAAAGTGGTGCAAACAGAGAAAACTAGTCTTTACATGCAAGACCCATGAACTGGGTGTTATGCACAAGCTGTTACTCATTTTCATCAGATTATCATAGCACCCCATTTAAAATCTGTTGAGACCTTCAAACAATAGGCCCGGCACAATATGTTACTCAACATCTCACAATAATCTCAGTAATTATGATACTGATATTAAACTCGCTGTTTTCAAACCCTATTTTCACCAGTCTGAGTGCTTTAGCTCCATTACAAGCCTCGTAATCCTTTATATAACATGTCTGAGGCATTTATTATGCAGCAGGTCTGAAACACCCCACCATTATAACAACAAAACATAACCCCGGCCCATTTGAACTCGCCAGTTCAAACACATTTTACTTGCACCATTAAGACTGTGATTGGTGGTTATTACAAGCTACTCTCTGTCAGAACGTCCAGATGCTCTTTTTGTCAAGGTTAGGATTATTGGAGGTGGACAGGGGCGGAGGCGGGGGTTTAAATTTGTACCCATCAGGCACTCGGAGCCTCCGCAGTGACGTGGCACCTGCAACCAGAAAAAGGCACAAAATGGAGTCCCAGCTGGCCTCACATGAGTGTGAGTCAAAGAGCCGGGGGAGGAATGGAGAATGCTTCAGGCTCGATTAGTCCCACATCGTATTTCCATCTTCTGCTCTGAGCTCTGTCACCCCGAGTCATTAGCACCAAATTCACAGTTGCCATTCTGCAGCATTAGCTTCTGCACGATGCTGCCTGTTTTTTGTTTTTTTAGAAATGTGCTGATCAACTGTAGAGGCGTGCAAAAAAGATATAGTCATCTACCTCAACAACATCGTGCACCTTACTCGCTCTCTGCAGAAAAGCTGCCTTTACACCTCATCTCAGTGATGAGAGAGAGCAGAAGTGACATTGGCATGCCTCAGGAGGTGGGAAGAGGAGAGTGCTGGCAGGAGATACACCCACCCTTTTCCACCTTATGCGTCTGAGCAGACCAGCATGCACCTGTCCCTTCTGGCTGTACACAGCCTGAGAGAAACTTCAGGTCACTCTCGATTTCCTCGACTGCCATGAAATATTCCTATGCCGTCCATAGGAACAGCATAGGACCGGGGTAAAAAGACATAAAGAAAAGGATAAAAAGAGATGGAGGGAGCAACACATAATGGGAAATGACTGAATCTGTGCATAACAGAAGAGGGAGGAGGCTGGAAGGGGGGAGGGTTGTGAACGATAAGCAGATAGCGGGCGTGAGAATGGGAGTGACAGTGACAGAGTCCAATGCAAAGATAAACAGCCTGGGTGCAGCCCCTGTAATGGCTTTGCACAAGTAATTTGTCACTCCATGTGAAAAGCAAACAGCAGGAAAGGCAATGGCAACACTTTGCACTGACACTTAAGATTGGCCAAGGATGTCTTACCCATCTGTGTACAAAACTGGCTCGGCCCATTCCTCAACAGCGAGAAAACACCTTGAAAATGGACAGCCGCATTTCAGTTGACAAGAATATGTCAGGTTCATTATTTTAACTGGGTTTAAATAATTGTTGCTCCCTGGCTGAAGAAATACAGATTTAATACCTCTATGAAACATCATGTACAATAACAGTCATAGCTTCTTGGTACAAACTTCTTTAGACATGAACAGAAACTTAAGTGAAATCTGTAGTGTTTTAATTCCTTCTTTAAAGGCAGTTTTTATATCACTTGCAGTATATGAAACTTAACATAATGAAACATATTTTTTACATCTTTAAAAGGCCTGAAAATGGAAATCGACCAACCACCATTTTGAAGTAAATGAGGAGAGACATAAGCTGTAAACATAATCTAGCATGTTAGCACTGCCATCATGTGGCCGTTTCCATTACTACATGCATAAGAAAAAAATACTTGCGTCAATAAAAAGCAGGTGCCGATATTTTTCATTATAAATGAGAATATTAAAAACATTCCTGAGCCACTGAGGCCAAAAGCATAAAGAAATGGGGGAAAACAATGCTATGTAAATCCTTCAAATCCAGCAGTTCAGATTGAAACAAACAAACAAACAAACATACAAACAAAGAACATAATTTTGTGAAGGCATTATGCACCATCTAAATATATTATCACACCAACCATCAACCTATCAAAATGCTCTCTGCAGGACCACCTAGCTGCGGCAGGTGAGAATGCAACAACCTCGACCTTTTCCCCGAGATGGGCAGAAGCTCGCCGTTAGCTTTCATCTGGTCTATTTTCCTGGACAGGTCAGCGTCGCTGTCAATGACCAAAGTGCACCTTTGGGCGTAGCTCACCAGAGTCTCTTCCCCTTGGCGAAAATTGCCAACCAAGGAGACCATGTCTTTACCCGCCAGGTGGAGCTCAGCAATTGATGCCGTGTTGGCGATGGTATTCCGGTCGATTCCGAGATGGCGGAATGCTTCGCTCATGCTTTTCTTCTTGATGAAAGCAGACAGGACTTGTTTGTAGCGGTGAATGACGTACTGGACTCCGGTGGCTTGTGGAAACAGATGACAGGTTATTAACAACAAGTTGTTGTTGCTTTGTGTTAGTTTTAGTAACAATCTCAACTCTCATTGGACATACGTACAAATCATTCATGCATATAGTTTCAGCCTTTCAATTTTAATTTAAAGATTTTATTTTGAAAACAGGGAAATCATCTAATTCACTGTAACATTTGTTTATTTATTCCTATGACTTTTAGCATTGCGTTTAGGATTCACTAACCTTTAGCGTTCAGCTGCTAATATGCACAAACAAATCTTATTGTTCTGAATTATATGTGTCACAATATGATATTAAAGACACTAATACAGGAAAAAGAAAAACATTAAACTATCATTTACCACTCTTAATTCTGTTACTGATGCACTGATACCGCCTTTGGGTACTTAACTATACTTTGTAATATTACACGACTTTGAAAATGTCACCTGCATCAGTTTGAGTGAAGACCCAAAGAATTAATTTTCTGTTAATGTCCTTTTTAATAAATACACCTTCAGTAAGACTGCTGCTGTCTTATGGTGATAGGTGGGAAAACACGTCAAACTCCTGTTTTACAACAGCAGCTAATTATCTGCAGTGTTGTCTTTATGAAAGTGTGTGTGGTTATTATGAAGAACTTGCTGACTGCTTTTCACCTGCCTGCTTAACCGACCAGTTACTGCTGCCTTAAAATAGTGATGTTGGAACAAGACTTAGGCCTGATTCAGACCTAAGTGAATCTTTCCAGAGTCTACACTGTAGCCTATTTAAGCGCTGATGACTGTGCTGGCATTTATGCTTGTGTGTTTGTTACGTAATTACCAAGTGATCGTTTCACGATGTTTTATATGTGGTGACAGCTGACAGAAACATGTAAAATACAAGGACTTTTTTTTCCCTCCTGCGTCCCTGCTCTTTGTCGTGGTCAGTTTTTTTTCGGGGGCAAATATATCTGTCCCCTCAAGTTTTTACCACTTCTTTGTACATTCCCTAACTTACATTCAGATACCTTCAGCAGCCTCCCTCCAGGAACCTGCTGACATTTATGAGTCCTTATATTCATGCTATGATTATTATTCCTTAGTTTCAGACAATGTTTGTTATTCTGTCACTGAGAAATTCAAAAACTGTGCACAAAAAAGTAGCTGGAAATGCATAAAAGTAATCGATGGTACAGGACGGGCCAATCACAGTAGTCACAGACTGCATCGACCTGACGTGTTGTTACATTTTGAGGGCAGTGCACGTCAGGTTAAGTTGTGAGTTACAGTTTTACAGGAGTTTGTGGTTATGATGTAGATTTCCTACTGAAGCATAAATCCCCAGTTTCAAGTATACGTACAGCACGTGAGTGAAACATAAGACCACGAGTACTGATTGGACTGATGCATCACTAAATTCTAGTCAAACTCAACACAAGACAGAATTATTACCTCTTTTCCTGCTGTAGTCCCTCCCTTTCTTTGATCTTTTCTTATCCTTATGGTGTTTCTTGCGTCTGTGTTCACTAGATGCTGCAGACACTTCCGATGAGTCGGATGCCTCAGAGCCGCTGTCGCTGCTGCCGGAGGAACTAGAAGAAGCTCTTTCTCTCTTTCGAGATTTATTTTCTGAATGCTGCACTCTGCTCAGCTTGGGAGCTGAAAAAAGACAAAGACAAACAAAGCGTATAAGAGACAACAGTATGATAAATAACTTTCTGTGTAAGATGTTATTATACAGTATATGCTGTATACTTAAGTAGTGTTATAGTAACATCAAAGTTGACCTGGGCAGTTCTACCTACTGAAACATGCTTTAGATCTAACACCCAACTGGCTAAAAGACCCCATCTAGCATCATTCATAGCTAGTAACTGTTGGCACAAAGCAACATTATTCAGCATAATATAGCAATACAGGATCAACTTTATATTTTTTTATACTGTCAATTAAGAAAAACAGTTGATTTAAGATGCTTTATACAGTAAAGATGCTACAATATTATAGAGAAAACCTCAGCAATCATCTGATCATCCTACGAGCAGCAGGTGACGATGGCGGACTCCCTGTGTAGGGAGCAACTGTTCATTTCTAAGCTAATGATGGAACCACAGGAAAACAGCTAAGAGGCAGTGGGACAAAGTATCTGCATGAATGTCACATCTTTTGTTTTTTAAATGTAGTCCTTGAAGTAAAATATCTATAGACTATATAGAGGCATGTGAAAGTTTTAGGCTAGGTCTCTTAAAAAAGGCCTGTAGTACATTAAAGAAACAGTATACTTCACTTCAGTTACTGACTTTCAGTCACAGGATTGGGGGCAGCAAACGCTGGCATGGAGCGGTTACTTGTGAGATTTTCAATCTGGCTCCTCAGGAACTTGCGGTCCTGCATCAAATCCTCCACCTGCCTCTCGAGAGCAGCGATGCGTTCCTGTTTGCTCTCCAGCATACACTGCAGCTTGGTGATGGTCAGCAGCACCCTCGGGGGGAGACCCTCTACTTGGGAAGCAGCTAGAAAAGACAAGACAGGCACACAAAAGAGGATTAGAAGCACACAAGTTAAACTTCTGTATCTCCAAAAGTTGATTCTGTTCATCTGGACGTAGCGTTTTGTGGGAGAAACGTTTCGTCACTCATCCAAGTGACTTCTTCAGTCTCAGCTGACTGCAGGTTTCCCCAATCTTATAAACAGTATATTTGCATAACGACTGAAACCAGCCCACTGAAGGAACAATGGGCTGGGAGGTCAGTTCCTTAATCTTAATTATGCAAATTCTCATGACCATTGATCAACAACCACTGACCAAAACCCACTGATCAAAGACCACTGATCAATGGCCATGAGTACCATTCACAGAGAGTTGGGGAATGGCTGCAATCACAGCATTGTAAGATGGCGAAAGATGTACCCTTAGGCCCCCTCCTCGATTCAGAGATGGTCT
>VUQG01004564.1:12113-45885 GCA_015106755.1 Etia nguti
AAAAAAAGGTAAAAGAAAATAAAAGAGTATCACAGTCTCATCACCTGTTCTGTCTGAATGGTAATGCTGGTCCACTTCCCGTGTGCCAGCCAGCCTGGCCACACCCGGGTCCATTTTATATAAGCCCTGCTTCTGCTGCTGCTGCTGCTGTTGGACCAGCACAGGTCTGCAGTCGCCCTGGTCCGGTTTGTTGCTCTTGCGTCTCCGAGGCTGGTACTTATAGTCTGGGTAGTCTTTTTTGTGCTGCAGTCTCAGCCTCTCGGCCTCCTCAATGAAGGGACGTTTCTCTGTTTCAGAGAGAAGTCTGAGGAGGACAGGGACGAGTCAGAGAACAACCGCTGGTGCTTCAGACACAGCAGGAAGCAAAAACCGTTCATTTGAAAAAGAAACTCCTTGCTTCTTTCATCAGTGATCTCAATAACTACAGTTATTCACATAAGTAATCACATAAGTACTCTATACATGTTAAAGGTTCATGTATTTTCCATTTTATTCTACTTTATATGAATACTCCGTCACAGAAATACCCACTTACCTACTTACTTACATAAGTATATGAACTTGTGAACATGTAGTGGAGCTTTTACTTAAATAAAAATATGAATATTTCCTTTAAAAAAAACTCTACCCTTACTGAGACATGACCAATGAACTAGCAGTTGGTTTTTTGTTTGTTTGTACTGTACAGATAAAGCCACAATGGAGCGGTTCCTCTGTGTGTATTACCATAACCACAAAATGATATTCCCGCCATAATAGCTTTGTTTATGCACAATCTGCAGGTTTTCTCTCATTTTACTGGAGTTCTTTTTTCTTTTTGTTTGTTTCATACAATAAAATAGGCCTGCCACGATATTAGATTTCCATTTCACAATCGTGGTAATGAAAAAAGGGGGGGAAACACACAGTAACATAGTAATCAAAAAAATCTATTAGATTCTACAAAAATGGAAGTGCATGGAGGTGTTCAGAGTCTGTAACTTCAGACCTACAGATCAGTCATGTTCAGTCACAGCGCAGTGGTTCAGTACTGTGCAGGTGCTCATCAAATGAAACTCACCGCCACAGCTTGCCCAATGTCTTGCTGAGCTCAGCGTTGTGCAGATGTGGATACTGGTCCGCCAGCTTCCTCCGCGCTGCCTGCGCCCAAACCATGAACGCGTTCATGGGCCGTTTCACGTGAGGTTTACTCTTCAGCCCCCTCTCCCCCTGACTGGGCACAGGCACCAGCGACCAGTCGTAACCTTTTAGCACCTGCGACACAGCGTCGCGAATGCAGGTGGGGAACCGCTCGTCTTCCGGGCAGCTCTCCAGTTTGGGCGTAATCCCGGCCGGGCGCGCTGCTTCCTGCGCGCTGCTTCTCTCTACCGGAGAGGCCGGAGACTCTGAATCCGATCCATGCTGGGACGCCTCGTTTTCCGCTGGACTGCATGCCTGCTGTGACAATGGCTTGTTCTCATCAGTCATGTTTGGTGCTGCAAAGATCTACTGACCCCTACCCTGCAAAATCCCAAAGAGTTCTCTAGTTGCGTAAAGGCGCGCGACTTTGCAGAAAGAGTGTAACCCCGCGTAAAAAAGCAAAATCCCGGATTTGGTCTATTGAACTTTTCCATTCCGCCTCACATCCTTCTCCAGGACCAGGCAAACTTTGACGAGGGACGGTTACATTCTACTCTTTGTAGCACTTTAGAGCTCATGTCTCTCCACCCCTCTTGCCCTATTGGCTTGCGCAAAGCTTGAGTTTCTTCAGAGCCCCTGAGTAGTTAGTCTAGTGCTGTGATACTGCAAAGTTTGGTATCCAAGTAAACCAAAGGCCAGTACTGATATTAATACTGACTCTGATACTTTTATCTTATACAGCCAGCTTATCTAGGGGAGAGCAGTGTGTCATGATTATGAGATGAATCATCATCAAATTCTGAACACATTTTAATGACCAAATCACTGTGATTTCTACTTTCCACAATAATTAGTTACCACATGTATTATGAAACTGGGTTTTTTGAAGCCATGGAATGTAAATGTGCCTGCTTGTAAAGGACTTTGGGTCAGCTTCTCTTGTTTAAATGTGATATAGGCTATAAAAAAAAAAATACAACATAGGCAACACACAAAGAATCAGATATTTTCCACAGTTCATGTCTTAGATATATTTTTTCAGAAAAAATAAAGCAAAAAACACTAACATAGTTCAGTGGGCTACATATTGATCTGATACCAATACCACAGTTGGTATCGATAAGAAACGACATCAGCACCACCTTCAGAAAGTAAATGTAAATGTATTCCATTATTAATAATAACTGCATGCACATTTATTCTCTTTTTTGGATTCTATGAGGTGTGAAAACCTGTTCCACTGCTTACCTTTCAATTTCTTTTTCTTTTTTATAGCTATTATTGCTGATCTAATTCCCCGATGAATAAGTGATTTATTTCATTGTTCAGTAGCTAATCTTTATTCTTCAGCTGTTGTTTTTCTTTTTAAATGTATTGGTAAGCACCTCATTACTCTTTATACTTTACAAAACAACATCATTTACTGCGAGCAGGTGACACATTAAAGGAAAAGTCAATCTAGGAGCTGAGCTACCACACGTCCACAGAGAAGCCTCAGTGCACCTCGTCGTGGTTTCTACAAGTCTCTGGAAAACTACTGGAGTGATGGAACAATATTCTTCCAAAAGATATTCCCTCATTTAGAGTTTTAAAGTGGTGTTGGAGAGCACTGCCGCTCCAAAATCTTCCATAGTTCTTTCGGTTGGTTCTTGAAACACCTCATGCCCTATGGTCAGTTTGGAGGAGACCACTCCCTTTAGGACGGAAATGTTTCATCATAGTGTAAAGGTGTTCTTTCAGAACAGCTCTCTGTTCATTTTCAGTGACCCTTCACTGTAAGACCCAGAGCGACTGCAGGCGGGGTAAAGAAAGTGTAGAGAAAGTTAGGAAAAACATAGAAACAAGAGTCTTTATTCTGCTAAAATTCCACTTGTATTCCTTACTGATTGATAAAAACAACTAGTTTGTTAGTTTGCTAAAAAAAAAAAAATTATTCCAACTTGCCCGATGAGGCTTTGATGGATGTGTATATTGAAACTCTGGATGTCAACAAGACTGTGAATCAACAGATTTCAAAAAGTTCAGTGTTTTTATTGTAACTGATTTTGATAAATCTTGCCTCTGACATATGCCTTCTATTCAATAATAATTAAAAAGACTAATATTAACACTGAAACTAATAAAAAAAAAAAAACCTAAACTACAATAAAAATATTCTCATACAATAAAAACTAATTGAAACGAGAAAATCCCCTAAAACTAAACTGAGCTTAAAACAAAAGGTCAAAATGAAAAAAATATATAAATTAAAAAAGTTTATTAATAATAATAATAATAATAATAATAATAATAATGATGATGATGATGATGATGATGATGATAGTAATAATAACAATAATAATAATAATAATGATAATAGTTCTAACCTGTGATCTTCATTTCAGCCTCTGAAGAGGGGAATGGCACAAAACGTCTGACTGAAAGCCACTGCTTTATGGAGAGAAGCAAAATGCCCGAACAGCTTCAGGTACCAGAACCCCTCAAGTCCAGGGTTATAGATTTTTCTTTTAATTTGTCATCTTAGGCCACTGTTAGATTCAGAGCATTTGTACTGCGGAAGATCCATTTAATTCCAATTTTTAAATTGCTTTTGGAAAAAAAAACGTATACGTTATACATGGAAACCGTATAATATCATTAAATTTAAAATATAATAATAATAATAATAACATACTTCCGCGTCTGTTTTGTCACGTGATCGTGACATCCTTAAACATGGCGGCAAGCGGTGACCGTGCAGAGAGCTCTGTGAGGAAAAGACGTGTTGGCAGTAGGAGAGCAGAAACAGAGACGGACTCCGCTGTTAGCGGTGGAGAAGATGGAAAACACTCCAGCAGCGACGCGGAGAAAGAGAAGCCGCTTCTGTCCTTACAGCCCGGGACTTACTGGCTCACTCGCATTGTGCTGCTGCGCTCCGTCGCCTTTATTTACTGTATGTTGACACTTACTGTCTGCAGTCAGAGAGCGTGTGTCATTCTGATTCTGTTTTTGGTAGTTTGGCTTTAGGGGCTTACTTTTTATACATTATCATAACAGTCACAGTTTAGTGCCACTGGGTATGTTAACGCATGCGCACTTCACTGTAAATAAAACTTGCAATTAGTGACTGTACCTACACGTGTGTTTGGGTGGGTTTTTTTTTAAAACTACTGTTATTAACGCTCTGTTGGTGTCTGATATCCATCCATTTGAAACACAGGGATGGCGCAGTCAAGGAAAAATACTAGTCCCATGAACGTGAACGTTAGATAGAAAGCACATGAGTGAATGAGGCAAGTTGTGTAAAGCGCTTTGAGTGCTCAGAGTAGAAAAGCGCTATAAGAACCAGTTCCATGTACCATGTATTCTGGTTTTACTGGTGCTTTTTGCAAAGAGTTGAGCTTTGTGTGTACAACCACCATGTTTTACCCTCATCATAAATCATAAATAAGACCCCACCTGAATAGCTCCTGTCAGGGCAGCTGTGGCTCATGGAACAGTTTACTTTTCTATTTTGCGAAAAATAAACTAATTGCATCTGTCTCACAAACTCTTTCATTTTTTTTTTTTTTAGTTGTGGCCTTCAGTGTTGCTTACAACCAGAACAAGCAGCTGATCGGTGAACATGGTTTGATGCCCTGTAAGAGCTACCTCAGAAGTGTCAAGCGCTATGTTGGGGGGAAAATCGGCATGGCCGCCATGGCGTACACCCCCTCCGTTCTCTGGTTCTTGGACTGGAGCAACATGGACGCCAACCTGGACGGCATCGCCCTGTTGGGGATGGCGCTGTCAGGGTTTGTCCTGGTGACGGGAATGGCCAACACGGTGATCATGCTCACACTGTGGGTGCTATACCACTCCCTGGTCAACGTAGGACAGCTGTGGTAAGTGTTGGTTAAATCATGCTTTCACTCTCAATAAAATTGGATTTAAAAAAAAAAGTTTTAATGTAGCTCACCTAATTTTAAAGATTGATCAGATCAGCATTTTATACATTATTAAATACATCAGTAGTAGAGCTAAAGAGCCTAATGCTTTTCTGAGGAACTGGCGAAGAAAAGGAGTAAATATTGGATGTAAAAATGTCAGATGAAGAGAAGTTTGACATCAAATGAGTGCTTCTTTTGGCTTTGTGTTTGCAGGATGTGTCAATGTCTCTTAGGATTTGGCCAAATATAACTTTTTACAGCCAGATTTGTAGAAAATCTTCAAAATTATTTATAGAAGATCTTCAGTTGTAGCTAAATTTAGTGAGTAGAGAAACCCTGATTGGAAAGTTCTGGGTTGACACCAATGTTTGAAACTTTTACATTTTGAAAAAACATTAATTTACTGCCCAAAAATGGGCATTAATTTGCCCAAAAGGTAAAATGAGTTTCGCATCCCTACTACAATGCTTTTAATTTGAAATTAACAGGAAGTGTTGTTAGAAAAACAAATAAATATAAATATATAAATATAAATATAAATATATCACTGGGAGCAGAATTTGAGTAGTCAAATATGGCTACGTGCAGGGCTGTGCAAAAGTATCAAGCAGTCTAATTTCTTTACATTTTGATTCTGAATTTAGTGTAATTTTTTAAAGTGATCTCAAACAATATTTCTACAGGAATTTTAAAGGTCTTTAAGTATTTTTTTTTAAGTCCCATCAGTCATTCAAGTATAATAAAACACCTAACTTAGGGGATGAAATTGTGGCTCAAGACTTTCGCACTGTTCTGTATAGTGCATTTTTAGACATATAACTGTGTGTGTGTTTGTGGGGACCAAAAATTGGAAGTTTACTATACTTGTGGGGACCGACAGCCCTCGTGGGGACCAAAATCCCGGTCCCCACGAGTTTGAAGGCATTTTTGAAACTCAAAATGTGGTTTTAGTGTCAGGGTTACAATTAGGTTATGGTTAGGTTTAGGGTCAGGGTTAGGCATTCATTCTTGATGGTTAGGGTAAGCGGCTAGGGAAAGCATTATGTCAATGAGCTGTGTGTGTGACTCAGAAAGAATAAGTAGGTTCAGGTGACTTTTACAATGGAATATTTTTTTGCATGTTAGTCACTACAGCAGGGGTGCCCAATCCCAGTCCTCAAGAGCTACTGTCCTGCAGCTTTTAGATGCATCCCTACTCCAACACAGCTGAATCATTTGGTTGGATTACCTCTTCAGCATGCCTTCAAGTTTGGCAAAGGCCTGATAACAAGCCATTCATTTGATTCAGGTGTGTCGGAACAAGGATGCATCTAAAAGCTGCAGGACAGTAGCTCTCGAGGACTGGGATTGGGCAC
The DNA here is from genome assembly GCA_015106755.1 of Etia nguti. NCBI lineage: Eukaryota > Metazoa > Chordata > Actinopteri > Cichliformes > Cichlidae > Etia > Etia nguti. Next base: position 18,496 of record VUQG01004564.1, read on the forward strand.
TACAAGATTTCAAGTGAATTCATTACCACACCTTCAATATCTTTATGACTGCTATTGCATGGCATACACTTAAGTTATGATTGAATGTTTCAGTGTTTAAAAGGATGTAGGCTAGATTATGTGAACTATTAATGTTTTATGTCCTAATTTGTACAAAAATGTTGGGTTCAAGCGCTCATGCCTGGGCTTAAATTAGCATAAAGCAGGGGTGGGGAACTCCAGGCCTCAACGACCGGTGTCCTGCAGGTCTTAGATCTCACCCTGGGTCAACACACTTGAATCAAATGATTAGTTCATTACCAGGCTTGTGGAGAACTTCAAGACATGTTAAGGAGGTAATTTAACCATTTAAATCAGCTGTGTTCGATCAAGGACGCATCTAAAACCTGCAGGACACCGGCCCTGAGGCCTGGAGTTCCCCCACCCCTGGCATAAAGCATACATGCATGTAAAAACATTGCCTATAAGATGATCCCACAAGTGATCGTTACCATAGTCAGCTATCAACTTCTTACTTACTTCTTTACTAGACAGCAACTGTATATTGTATTCATGTTGTGACTTATTTTTCCGGAAAGCATTTTGGCTGCCCAGCTTGTTTGATCTCTCCTGACACCATACAGTCTATCAGAGTTTCACAACATTAACCCGTTTCCTTTTTTCTTTTTCCAGGTATTCCTTTGGTAAGTGAACTAATTCCACCAAAGCTTCCTTTGTTTCGCCTCCAAAAGAAGTGGATTTGAAGCAAAGCATTAATGTGAGACAGGTGTCTGTGTCATTTCTATTTTTTATAAAAGGTGAAACTGATTTGGTGACTTTTTTTTTTTTTTAAACCTGGGTTGGGCAGCACTTTCTTCCCCCTCAGGGAATCATACTGAATTAGAAAAATTAAGTTATGGGTCACAATTTGAAGTGTTGGATTTAAATGGTGCTAAAGATCATCGGTGTTTGATCCTTGTTCTTAAAAAAAGAAACAGAATTTTAATGTGTATTTTTATCACTATTATGCAATGTGACATAAAATGGTCTGCTAAAAAGCTGTATCAAGTTTTTTATATATTTACCATCAGAGTAAAAGTGTAGTTCATGACAGAAAATGTTTACACATCCAACTGAAGTGTACTGGAGTGAATTATAGTATAAACTTAATTACCTCAAGAACCATAAACATAATTCTGCTTTTTATTGATATGTTTTTGGTTGAGTGGTTGTTCTTTGGCAGTGGGAGGCCTGATTGAGTCGGTCCTTTGGGTCGTATTTTGCACGTTCCTTAAACCAAACGCACATCTATACTGACACATTGCATGAATTTAGAAACCTATGACTATAAGGAGAGCTTGACATATTTGTAAAGATGAGTCAATCTTATTACAAAATTCAGTTGATATCAAGCTATGCTGCGAAAAATTGAACTACTTTGTTTGCAGCTTATAGTGAAAACTCGGTATATTGCTTTCTGACGAGGTGAACCCAGTAAACCGTCGTGGCTATAATGGTAAAGATGGTGGCGGGGGGGAAGTATAAACACGAGGTTGCATGTAGAGCTTCGGCCCAGATAAGTGGTGAGGTCAGCGGCAGCTCCATGACTGCCTAATGACACTTTGTAGTCAGAGACGCCAGGCCTGTGTCTGTGTCTGGGCTGTGGCTTCTATTACCCCGAAAAAGAAAAATCTTTTTCTCTCATTCTGCTGCAGCTTGGACTTATCATCACACTCTGGCTGACAGTGCAGCTGAAAGTCTGCAGATGAAGGTCCACTGTTCCAATATTAGTGAACTTAGCACTAATATTGGGTTGTTTATAGACATTTATAGACTACAGCATTAGAATTTTAATAGGTGATTCCAATTTAAATATTTGTTTTCCTCCAGTGCTTGAAACAATTCCAATCCTAATAAGCATATGCAAACCTAAAAATGTAACGTTACATTTGCTAAACATAAGCACTATCATTGTGAGCATATTATACTGACACTGCCATTTAGCTTCCAGTAAAATGTCAAAGTATCTCTGGGAAAAAAGCTATTAGGTAGCCTGTAATAAGTGTCTTTGACCAGTCTACCCGCGACCCATGTAGAAATATGGAGTTGGCTTCATTTTAGCAGCATGACTTTCACAAGCTGAAAGTGGCAGGGATAGCTCAGTAGGTAGAGTGGTGGCCCCATGATTGGAAGGTCGGGGGTTCGATTCCCCTGAACAGCTACCCTGAAGTACCCCTGGGCAAGGTACCGTTCCTACACACTGCTCCCCGGGCGCCCAATGGCTGCCCACTGCTTAGAGCAGCTTAGGTCAGTGGTAGATTTATTTCTGTAGTGAAAGACAAACTATCTACAAAACAATCAAGAATGAATCATTCTGCCACAGTTAGAAATTAATGGGAATTTTAGAGAGGGAAATAACTGGAACTCAAATTTACTACTTGGTAGAGTAGCCGTTGTCAAGCAGAGATCTTTGCTGGCCTCCTCTAAATCCTCAAGGTTTTTAGGTTGTTGTTTGGAGATACAAAGCTTCAGCTTTCTCTTTCATTTTTAGCGGGTGTCTTCTTGAGCTTTTGACTTTAAAGTATGTTTTCGGTCATTGTTTTGTGGGAAGGCCCACCCACGATGCGTTTTCAGTGTCCTGGCTGAGTGAAGGACATTCTTATCCATGACTTTTCCATTTTTTTCCTCAATGTGATGCAGGGATTTTATAATATTGGCAGAGAAAGACCCCCAAAACATAATGTTTCCACTGCCATGTTTGAGAGTGTTTTTAGGGTGGGAGTCAAAAATTATTTTGCCACAAAGCACAGAAAGTGGATTGATGCCATCACAAAATAAAAAATTATAGACTGCTTGTTTTTTTTGAGTGCTTAAAATGATGAATTCAGCAGTGAATAAAATACTTATTTCTCTTACTGTACATGCATTACAGTCCTGTTATAAGCTTTTTCACATATGTATGGCAAATAGGCCAAAAATCCACAAAAATGGTGGATGTTACCATACACCTAGCCATTAAATAGGTTTGCAGTGACCACGTGGAGGTTCAGCAGCAAAAACCAATCACCAAAAGTTGTGTTTCTGTTTCCCATCACTACTGATATTCACCCTGTTATGGCAATAAGTTGGGGTCACAGTACATTAATCAGCTGGAAAATGATACTCCCTATTTTGGCAAAATTTAGAGTTCCTCTTCAACTTTGATAAAGATGTGCTTCTTTAGTCATATCCTGACTTTGACTCCCAAAAACAAAGTTAATGTGGCTTTATTGAGAACATTACCAGACAAAAGTGTACCATTCCTCTCATATTTATTGATATTGCTTCAAATCAGAAATTCTACATCATGTTGTTTTCTTGGGCTGTGTATGGATTACTTTGTTGACCTGAAGTGTAATGTTCCTGCACCACTAAAGCAGTATTAGCTCTTCTGTGCTATAACACACTGAGCCTGTGTTAAATAAATCAGGTCATTGATGATCTTCTGATTATTTGTGCAGGTTGGGAGAGCCAGCTGTTGGAGACGGGCTTCCTCGCTATTTTCTTGTGTCCGGTGTGGACTCTGTCCCAGGTTCCCCGCCGGTGCCCCCCGTCTCTCATCTGTATCTGGACCTTCAGATGGCTCATTGTTCGCATCATGCTGGGGGCTGTGAGTATAGCAGTTTATAAATACACAGACGAGGTGTGTACAACTTTATAGAGATTGCATACCATTGAAACAAGAATGCAACTGCTTTGACGGTAAATTTTAGGAAGTAATTTCAAACAAATTCACGAAAGCTGAAAGATAAATGAGAAAGCTTACTTTTGTCTTCCACTTGTGTGCACATATCTTCTTCCAGTGGCTGTTAAAGTTTCTAAATTAAAAGCCTCACATAAACGCATCTGAATTCATGTGAAGAAATGAAACCATTTCTGAGCAGCGTGAATGTTTGTCATCGGATTTTAGACTGTTACTTTTGGGCTTTGCTATAGAGCTCTGCCAGCAGCTGGTGATGCCAAAACAAATATATGGTCGACTAAACAATATGTCTCTTTGTTTGACAGTTTCCATGGTGAATTTTAGACCTCTGTCTGTGTTTTATCTGTCAATCACTGCATTTTCCACAGATTCAGTAGCATTTTTCCAGTTAAGACCACAAAGCAAGCTGAAACACAGGGAGCCCCCAACTCAGCGCTTCACTGTAAAAGGCTCTCATAGTGTATTTCATTCTCTGATGTACAACGTCAGAACGAATGTTGATAGTTTTGTTGCTAAGGGCGACCGTTATTTGAAAGCACCTCAGTATTGCTAAAAAACAGTGACTGCATAAGCAAAATGAAAGTGCTGCTATTTTTCAGAAGGTATAAGCAAACTTTAATCTTTTAAATGGTGAAATCAGAAAGGTTTTTTGTTCTGCTCTTGTGCCACCAAGATACACGTATCTTAACAACTCACTACTGGCCAAGGAAACTGCTAGAGATCATGCTTTCCAAGGAGAAAATGCAATGACTTCGGTGATTTCCTAACATTTGATTTATAGGCTGACATTTAGGCATTCAGGTAAAATTTCTTGAGAGCTATTAGATATGCAGATATTCAAAACACTTGGAGGATAAATTTTGATGTTTTAGCTGGTTGCCTTTGTAAAGCCTAAATTGTCACTCATTATGATGTTGATGTCAGGGCTTAAATTTGTTTCCCTCCATTGTTTAATGACTAAATAACTCCAAAACTGTGACCGTAGCATTTAGCTCAAACTCAGACTATATTCCTTTTGTGTCCAAACAACAAAAACGACCCTTATTGGCAGAGTTATTTAGGTTTTTATAATTATAAAATTTTATAATTTTAATCTCAAGTACTTATAACGAGTTGTTCTGTTGCAGTGTGCTGTGCAGATATACAGCAGTTTTGATAGGATGCATCAGCTCTGCTTGTTTTACCCAGTTAAATTAAACCAGCTGCTGCACGTTATTGTTCAAAGCACATAGTGTTAAGTGTATGGATGAATGACAATGGATGATGTTCTGGACTTTAGATTTACAGAATATTAGATGAAATTATTGTTGGACCTGATTAGTATCTAGTCAACTGATTACCCTCTGTCTAATTGGATTAGCTGATTAGATTTTGTTGATAATTTATTTTGTAATGTTGTTAAGAATGTCAGAACTTTAAGGTTAAGGTCTAAATAGCATTCACATGCTCCTTTTGTCAGGAAATCAAATCCAGATGATAAACGGTAAACAAAGGAACCACACTGACTGCGTATTGTCTTACTTTAAAGCTCTGCTGCACATTTTCTACTTTGATTATGAGATGAACTTTCCTATATTTTATTTTTAATGGGAGAAGTCACTCACGGGTTTGATGACCTTATAGTGGGAGAGCGTATGATGGTCAAAACTGTTCTTTGGAGGTCTGCTCAAACTTCACAAAGACTCAGCAACTTTTCAGCAGTGTTAATTGCAGTGCAGTTCCTCCCACAGTGTTTGATCCACCCTGGCTGTATCTATTTATCCATCTAAAAGCACTGTGGTTCAATGCTGTTCTTTGACTCCTATATTTGTGAGGATGACAAAGGTTAGCATGTACTTTTAAGATCCCTGAAAATATAGGAGATGGGCTGTGTATGAGCCCATCATTTTTTTTAAGCAATGAAATGTCCCACAATGTTGCACAAGCCATTTTTTCCCAATAATAATTTCCTACCACATGCTATTGCTGTAGCATCTGATATTTTTAATATATTAGAAAGGAAAGAATCTGACTATGAATGCATTAACCATATATTATTAATTGGGATGGGCTAATAAGATATCAGTTTAAATAGATGTCATTTTCCGCTTGTCAGTCTTTACCTACCATTGTAATAAGTACATAAAAATCACTTTAACATCTTTGATACAATTTAAACCCTACTCTATTTAAACAGCCTTACCTTAAGCATAAAAATCCAATTTAAAAAATATAAATACATGGATTTTTGTCTTGCTTAACGTTGTTATATAAACCAGATCTTCCCTGCTAATCTTGATTAGAACCATCTCCACTGTACCTTCTGTAGTAAGTAATTACCTCATTAAAACAAGGGGAACTTCCAGCACACATGCACACACAGAAATGCCACAGCAGTTTATAAAAATATCAGATGACCATATTTTATGCTAAACAACAGTGTTGACATCAAAATGTTTTAAAAATGTTGTTGTGATTATTACACTTTTCCCCCTATTTGTTTCCTAATTAGCGTAGCTTGATATATTTAATACATCGTGCACATTGAGGTGGCATGTTAAGCTGCTCGGATGCATTTCAATTTGTGCTGTAGCAGCTTGTGTACAGCAGCAGTAGACTGAGGTTAATCAGGCAGAAAGCTACAAAATGCGAAGCTAATTAGATTTCAGAAGATCGAGTTGGCTCATTAACTAAGAAGCGCTGTAAATACTCTAAATATAAAGCATTTTCACAAAAGGGGATAAATCCTCATTTTAAATTCTGATTGATGTTCAGCCTTACAGATTAAATTAAAATTGGTCTTAAACCACGCACTGAGTAGCTCTTAAAATGGCCTTCTAAGTTTGTTCGTAGTAGAGTTTGATCATACTAATCACTGAGGGTATAATAACAGCCCCCCCCCCCGTAAATTCCTGAGAGTTGAAATGCGCCTCTTAATAGATGAAGTCAGTGAAAATACTGATGTTGATATTTTTTTTTTTTTTTTGTCAGAGAATCAATAAATTATTAAGTTCTGCTGTTGCGTATAGTGATTGTAAATGCGTTATATTATACATTTTCTGCTTGATCAAACATTTCCATTAAACACTGCAGCTGTAGGAAATATTTTGCTAGGTGTGGTTTGTGGCTTAAATTGGCTTCATAGAGTTAACGGTGTGTAACGTGAGCTGAAATCACATTTAGACTTTGGTTCTTGTGTTGCTGACACGTTGATTCGTCCAGACTGTTGGTGCACATCTGGTTGACTGGAATGGATAGACCCTTATTGCTTGTTATAATAAATAGATGTGGGTAACAATGAGTTCAAGGTGTACAAGAGAAGCTGCTCATGATCCCTGGCTGAATGACATTTTGGCTGTAACTGAAGATATGTTTAAAAAAAAAAATCCAAATTATTAATACTGAAAGACTGATGTGGATTAAGGCTTTCATACAGTCCAGCTATCAGTCAAATGTAACTCAGACATAACTTAAGACAGCAGGCAGCAAGAATGAGCCAACAACAATATTGAGATTGTAAAACCACAAAAGAAAGCTGAAAGATGCTAAAGAGCTGCTTGGAGCTAATAGGAATCGCACTGTAAGATAGTAATTCTCCGTTTATTCAATAGCTGCTAGCGTCAGGTTTCTGACAGCAGCCATTGTTTTCATTGCCAACAAAACAATATTGATTGTAGAAGCTTTAACTCTGAGTTCTTAATCATCATAGGTGATAACCCTAACTTTGTATCACAGAGGGAGGCAAAACATGTTTTCTGGGGACAAATGCCGACAGTTTTTGATATTTATTTATCTTTGTTCCCTGAATTATAAGACTTGGGAGAACAATTCAGTAAAAAAAACAAAAAAAACCCCAACAACTTTGCACCAAAATTAAGGAAATTTGTATCTGATTGATAATTTCTTTATTGCAGCAATGATTCTTAGCTATAAATCTTATACCCCTGGAAGCCAGTCTACATATTTCCCCTTAATGGAGCCACATTTGTAGGGAAAATACATTTGTGAGTTGCAACAATGATAAGCTTCTCTGTCAGTGCCAAACAGCTTATTCGGTTACTGAATCTTGTTTTGAGCTTCTGGTACCCCAGGTGCAGCTATTTGGGTGCCTGACTGGCAGCCCGTGGACCCTGCTACAGGGGTTAGTTGGCGTCTGCTCCAAGGATGCCTTGTTTACCAGGATACCACGTTTGATTGATCTGGAGAGGCCATAGGGCAACTTCAGGCTGGTGTTCCACGAAACCAAGTTTATTTGGAGTGAGTTCTAGTACCATCTCCAAATTGAAGTCAAGTTCTATGTAACAGGGAATGTCAAAGACGGGCTGTATTCTTCTTGCGGTCTTGTATCTCAAAGAGACCTGTCAGCACTTAAGAACCGTAGGCAGTGTTCTACAAATTTGTAGTCAAGGTTTGAAGGAAGATATGGCCGATGGCTCTGCCCAAACAATCCAGAAGAGATCGCACACAATCCATCGCTGCTCTCGCAGTGCTGCCAGGAGGCCTTCCGTGACTGCCCTGCACCATCAGGCCCATTTGCGCTTGTGTCGACAACACGTTCACTGGAACCTGTCTGCAGTCCTCACCTCAACCTCACTGAAAACTGTTGGATCACCTTGAGTGTGCTGTTCGTGCCAGAGTGACCAACACAACAGCACTGATCTCAAATAATGGCTGAAGAATTGGATGCCATCCCACAGCAGTATGTGACCAAGGTCGTGACTGGCATGAGGTGGAGGTGTCAGGCTGTTGTGGCTGTGTATGGTTCTTCCACATTCTACTGGGGCCCCTGTTTGTTAAACTTGTTAAATGTTAAACTGCCAGTATGTATTCCTTCTTCAGACTTCAATCATCCTAAAAACAACACCAAACAAGAGTCAATATCAGAATAAGCTGTTTGCCTTTGGCAGGGAAGATCTGAATAACCCACATACTTGGCTCTCCTGCTCAACACACAGATGCATTTTCCTGACAGATGGGGCACCATTTCCAGTGATATAAGATTTATTGACAAAAAGCATTGTTACAACAAAGTAGTAATCCGTAAAACACAAATGTCATTAGTTTTTGTGCTAAGTTTAGATATTATGATTGCCTATGGTCTGGGTTAGAGTTTGGATTACAATCATGTTTGGGGTTGTAATCAAGGATGCCTTAAACCTCCCAGAGTTAAGCAGCACATAACCATCAATAGACTGAAAATGTTTGATGATTCATTGCTATTGTGTCTTGGCATATGTTGATGATATTACTATTTACTTTTGATAAGTGACTTCTTGTTTGACTTCCAAGAAAGGCCTTCTTAGATAAACAGTATGTGTTCATTCATGTTGGAAAAATGCCATGTTGAACAAAATAATGTAACACCAGCACTGCTGTGGCATTAACACCGCAGTTTCTGTTGTCTTCTATTTTTATATTCATGTTTTCATTGTTTGAATCCAATGGACACATTTGTTTGCCTGTCTTTAACACTTAAAATACAGTAGTTTATGTTTCAAAGATTGTTGAAAGTATGCTGAAATGAGAGGAAGTTGTCTAAAAACTCCAATTTTCTTTCTTAATATAGTTTTGAGCGGATCATAGTTGTGAAAGGTTTAATCTCACTGGTGTTCTTTGCTGAATTTACAGGTTCATATCCTTTCCCTAGGCCTCTTGATACTGAAGAGATATCTGTTTATGTCAGAGGTTTGTAGGTTGGGTAGTAATTGATGACATTTCAGAATCTCATGACTGAATTCAATTATCAACAACATCTTTGGCTTCATCACCTCAACAGCCAACAGCCAAGTTTGTAATCAGAAAGAAATGTCCTGGTTTTTTGTAAATCTGGTTAGAGAGGTTAGCAGGCGATTTATTCCAAATTCCACGTCGACCACATGACAGACCGATGTGTCAATATTGACACTTGGGTCCTGGATAGCGCCCTGTTTGCTTAATTCAGTGGGTGGAAAACAAGCCCTGACATCGCATTTCTCTGCATTTCTGGTTTGGTTTGAATCATTTTTTTGTTTTTTCTTATTTTATTAAGGGAAAATCCTCAGTGAAGGACTATGGTTAACTTTTTATTACAGTCATAATCTGCATCATCAATTTAGAAACACCATGGACTCCTAACAACAGGCTTGTGATTCAGTAGCATGAAAATTTCTTTTGGCCAAAAACACTCCTAGAGCTCCATAGGCTTTTTTTCCCCCCTGTATTTTTCACCATACTTACTTTTTAGCACTGCAATGCCTGACTCTGTTTATAACTGAATCTTAGGAGGGCTTCTTCCCAATTTGAGGCATTAGCACAACAGGGCTGCACAACTGTGAGCTGCTATTGAGGTAGAGAAGGTCAGAAACGCTAATGATGTTTTCAGACAACAAGCAAATTAGATTTGTTGTGTCAGATTTTATCTTTAACGGTGGAGCTCCACTTTTTATTGTGTCTCATGTTGTGCTTTAAGTGTGTTGCCACTGAGGGGCTGGAGTATCTTTTCACTTCTTAGATATAGCTACATGCTATGCTTTTTGTTAGAGTGTAGCATTTTAATGAATTTCTTCTCCATAAAGCATTTGGTTTATTTAGGCTCTGAAGTTTCAAACAGACACTCGTGAATTAATATGATTTTAGTGATGCCTTAAATTTTCCACTGTAAGATTCATATTTTTGGTCTTTTGATTGAGATTTTAAATCATTGGTATTGTCATGGCGCCCTGATAATAGACTGAAAGATTGATATAGCTGCAGTGAATGTCTTCGTTTTGAAGCCTCAGCTTTATTTATTGCTGTCGCCATTGTGGATTTTTGGAACCAAAAAATTACTATATTTACAACCCCAGTTCCCCCAATTGTAACATGTGAATAAAAACAGAATTCAATGATTTGCAAGTCTCAGAAACCCAAATTTAATTCCCAGTGGAACATTGAGGAAATAGTCATTTTAATTTAATGGCAGCAGCACATCTGAGTTAAGTTATACTTGGTGTTTAGGTTAAAGGCTGAGCCAATGCACAGCTTTACAGAGCCACTAGCATGTTTTCTATACATTACATGTATATGAATATGTAAATTTTATGTTATCATTTATAATAGCTCTCCAGCATTTCCAACAAATTGGTATACTGTGTAATTAATTTAATTTTAACCAAGAAATCCAATCGAAAGTTTTTAATCTCAGAGAGGAGAAGCGAAATGAGGTGACAAGAGGAGAGGAACAACTATCTCATGTTTTCACCTCAACAAAATCAAGTTTCAGTTATTATTGGATTATATGTAATGCAAAAATAGGGACAGAGGTTGACAATAGTTTAGGTTGCAAATGAATTGCACACCAAAGTCCATCAACACACAGTTCTTGTCTACGTCTTAATCTTCTTCATCCTTTGAATATTGATCTTCCTTTGCCTTTTTCTCTTTTATCTTTCCTCCCCATTCATTGGCTTGTTTCCTTCCTTTTTTAAAATGTGCAGAGGCAACAGTACACAGGCTGGATCGAGTCGTGAATTGTAATAAAAACAATGTGTGATCCTATTATATGTATACTGAGGTCATTATTGATAGAAGAAACAGCGTTATCATTGACTGCTACATGTTGGACCATTTCCTTTTGAGAGAGAGTTTTTGTTGTCATGTCTCTACATCCATGTAAGTCCAACTAAACACAGAAGTGCTTTCTGTGAAGTTTGAGGTGTACTGAGGTCGATGTAGCAGACGTTTTGTTTTATCTTTTCAGGGTCTTATAAAAATCAGAGGAGACAAATGCTGGAGAGACCTCACCTGCATGGACTACCACTATGAGGTGCGTGTTTTATATTTAATGTACTCCCTGTATTTCCAGCTCGCTGGTTCTCAGTGTTCTGTTGTGTTAAATGCACAGTGCAGCCTCAAGGCCCTTTCACATTTGATGCAGCATGCGCTGCGCTCACCGCTAAGTAGAGCGAAGGACCCAAAATTTGTCGCGTTGGCCGCTGCGCTCTGCTTGTACGGAATTTTTTGCAGCCGCTCTACGTGTACTGCATGCGCCTGCTCCTTGTCATTTCAAAACATGTATCTCTTTGACTTTATATCCTCTACAAGAGTTTGTGTTGTGTCCCTATAAAGTGTTATTGTGCGCCGCAAACAAAAGACATGAATGGGTTTCAAAGGGCCTTCAGTCCTCACAGGTTGGGCCAGGAGCTGTTCACACTTGTTTCCTTCACACTAGAACCCCTTGGTGGTTCTAGGAAGTTTGTTAAACATGTTCTGTGCAGAACACAGATTAAAATCACACGTTTGCTTATGTTCTGTGCACGGTGCAGTAATGATCTCCTAGAACCAAAGATTCCACCTCAGCTATCATATTACAAGTGTCCAGCAAGACCAGAGTAGTTTTTAAATTTCCCAAATGTCCTTTTTCTTCAGCAGTCTGAACGTCTCAGTCTGATTGATATACAAAAACAGTGAACCTTGGCTTTGTCTCCTGGATGATGACAAAGCTGCAACAAACTCACATCAGGCTAACCACAGCAGGGCAGCACATTACAGAAACCGCTGTTGTGGGGTTCAATAAATCAAACTCTTACACTGAGTGTGAGGTTGTGCAAATCCAGTGTTTGTTTTTCCCTTAGTGGGACACTCGACCGCTTTAACCAACACTGCTCGATGTTACCAGGCCACAGAGGGAGGAGGACCTTCTTCTGTCTTCTGTAATTAACATAGACAGGAATATTCTGGCTCCTATGAGACTGGATACATAAAGAATACTCCATAGATATTCCCCCAGTAAAAAAATACAATAGGAATGGAGGTTAGGTTGTAACACACAGGCTTCCATGGAGTTGATAGCTAGTGACGTGTGGGATTATAATGTGGAAGTATAAAGCACTTACGTTTTCATCCTTTTTAATTATGGCTTTTCCTTCTTTATTTCTTTTTGACTCTTCCTTATAAATTTTTCCTAGATTTTCCCACAGTTTTAGCATTCATTGCCATACAGGGCAACAGAGAGTTTGTGAGTTAAGATACAAGGCCAAATATTGTCCACTGTACAACTTTCACAGTTTCATGTGTATCGAAAAGGTTGAACTGTCTTGACCTCACCTAAATTGATCAAATGTCCTTTACATTGAAAAACATGTCAGTTAATTTTCTCCATGTTCTTACAGTGATGACACACTGAATGAAATAATACTGTTTGTTCATGTGTCACGTGATTACCATTACATCATAAAGACAATTCCTCTGATGACCTTGTTGTTAGGAGTAAGATGGGTTGTTTTTTTCTCTTCCTTTTGATACCTTCATTTAAACTTGTACAATGTAAAAATAAAGTTGAACTAATCTGTCAGTTAAAGTGTTGATTTTCAGTGTGCTCAGTAGTACTATTGGCACACAGCTGTTACATCTAGAACAATGAGAGCCAGATGTTGACCAGTTTGAGCAATCGAAGGTAGATGGTGTTTAAAATCTCTGAACTGCTAAATCCAAAATGAAATTCTGCCTTGCTCAGTTCAGTACACACAAACCGCTGTAAACACTGTGATGTCAGCTGTTGGGTTTTGGAGCGCTTATTCTGAAGCTTCGGTCTTACTGCTTTGGTTGTTGCCAATATCTGGCTGAAAGGGTCCCCCTCACTCCAGGTGCATGGATTATAAAAAGGTTTTGAAAAAATTGTGATGAAGGGTGAAAACAATTTTTATAATGATTGTGAGTGTATAGGGATTAATCTGCCTTTAGTAGGGCTCAGGAGAGACTGGTACATGCTGATTTGTTACTTCAGGTAAGTTATGAAGTCAAACTCGAGCATGATCCCGGCAGATCAGCTGATCTCACATCCAGTTGGCGTGTCTCATATAGAGCACACTGCTGAAACTGCTTCAGCCTGCTCACGCTTTTCATCTGCAAGCTCCTTTGCAGCCCACCTTCACATGAGCTTCTACTTTCATGCTTTATGTGACTTTATGTCATTGAAGTCTGCTCTGTTCTGCGATGGCAGTTGTGCTGCTGCTCTCCCGTCAGGTTTTGAAACATAACTATATAAACTATACCAATTAGAAATGGCCGCGAATGGAAATAGCAGTCTTATTTTAACTGTAATGGTCATCAAACCTATGCATGACAGCGCTGGTTCAGTTCTCAGAGCTTGTGACTGTTGTGTAGCTGCATGTAGCTTTGTTTGTAGCCTCAGCTACTGTGGTCACTGTAGCTTGCTTGAATTATTAAATAAACTATAGATGCTTGCAGAGGTGATTCTTTAGCTACATGCTGACAGTTGTTGAAGGTTAGTGTACCAGAAAATGAGTTTACACCTGACAAATCATCTTACAATGTGGAGCTTATTCCACACTGGGTCACTTTCCCTGACCTGGTCCAATTTCAACAGTTAGCAGCCTACGCCGTAATGTACACACACACACAGTACCGGAAGCCAGTGGCGCCAGGTGAACCTTATTAACCCCTCTGACACAGTGCTCTCTTTCAGATGAGCAGAGGAGCTGCAGATCTCCTCCTGTCCTGACTCTCGGGGGGCTGTGTAGCTGTGTTTCAGCATAGTTGCTGTTTTGTTTGCCTCTGTATGTTTGTTGTAATAATGCTGGTTTCCAAGTCCTGTGGGGTTGTTTGGCTGTCTGAGGTTGCAGGCCCTTTGCCCTTGGTCTTCCAGGGGTGTTTCAGTAAGCTGCAAGTTTAATAACCCCAATTTTCTGCAACATAAAAACAATAAAGGTTTGGGTTAGGATGCCAACTGTCTTGTTTTCATTTTTCCTACGCCTATTCCTGTGCTATATTTATTTTTCACTCCCTGTAACAGTTTGCATGTTCAGCTTTTACATAACAACCCCCTCAGGCATGCGTAATTTACCAGGCTGTACGAATCCTCTCAAAATGTTTTGTTTTTGTTTTTTTCGGTGCATAGGTGTGGTTGCTGTTATTTAAATAGGTTTCCATCTTTATTTAGACATGGAAATGTTTCCCTCAAGGTGTGACACTATAAATTAATTTTCATCCCATCTCAGACAAGAGTTATTGGCAAAGTAAATCCAAAAAACTTCCATCTTAAGCTGTGAGCAGACTGTGTTTGGAAAATGTTTGCAGATCAGAAAAACTTTGCAGAAGTTCAGGGAGGAATCCATTCATTAAAGATGAGATGTTACCGTTGCACTTGTCACCTTGACCTTGACCTTTTCTCTGTGCAGACCCAGCCAGTTCCCAATCCCATGTCATACTACATGCACCACTCTCCGTGGTGGTTCCATCGCTTTGAGACCTTGTCGAACCACTTTGTCGAACTCATCGTCCCGTTCTTCACTTTTCTCGGCAGGCGGATGTGTATGGTTAATGGAGCAATCCAGATCCTTTTCCAGGTAACTTACACTGTTCACAAGCCACAGAGACTAATGAGAGCAAACACTGGATGATGATTGATGTTTATTGCAACTGAGATAACGATCTCAACGGTGGTGCCAAGGTAGTAATAATTAAGAGGGGAAAAATCAAACATCAAACAATGATGAAATATAAATGCACCTACTGATATGATGTTATTGTCTCTGTTTGGGAAACACTGCTCCTGTCCAGTGTTTGCAGACACAGGTTTAGCCCAGGTGGGCTGCTCAGATAGATTTTTTTGTCATTTATTTATTTTTCATTCCTTGACAGTCACTTACTCTTTGAACTCTGAAAGTTAATGGCTGACATGTTGGGATGTTTAATTGCATTTAGCTATGTTATCCATTACTGTACACTTAAACTGAATCTGTGCCTCATGTGTAGCCTGTGGTAAGTGAACAAAGATCATGTTCACCTACTCGAGGTGAACATGATCTTTGTAGGGAAAAACAAACAGGATTTTGAGGTAGTGCTGCTGCCCTTCATTTTGTTAGCGCTCATTGGGTCTTTAATTTCTTTTTTTTTTTAAAAACATGTTTTCCAGCTTTTGAAGTGGTGCTGAAACACTGCTGAATCATCTCTCCTCACTGTGCCTTCTCTGTCTGTTCCATTATTTTGGGCTGCAGGTGGTTTTGATAGTGAGTGGGAACCTCAGCTTTCTGAACTGGCTCACAATCGTTCCCAGTTTGGCCTGCTTCGACGATGCATCGCTGGGCTTCTTGTTTCGCTCTGGGGCTGGAGCCAAGAAGGCAGTGCTGGAGATACAGAGTGAGGATGTAGCTGGACGCACCCCAGCACCTACCAAAGGTATGCACATCCCAAACTTTGTAAACGCAGGATATCGTTGTTTACTTATGAATTTGAAATGTTGGTATTCAGCAATACAGACTGACAAGGCTGTATAGCATCTGGTTGTGCTAGAGAGGGAATTATGGGAATAAAAAGGATTAGCACTTGGAGAGCTGAGTAGCTGGGAAAAGAATGACATCAAGTTTGTTGGAATTTAAAGTAATGCCGCTTACATTTTTACAATACAGACTGCTGAAACTGTGGTAAAACTGTGAGAGTGGCCCCATTTTAATTGGTCCCACTGGACCTATTAGTGTCTTTGCTTCACTGTAGCATAGTAAATATGAAATAACCTGGTACCTGGAGTGTGGGCATATTTGAATCATTTGAGCAGAGCCAGAAAGTTGGTCCTGGTGAGAAATGATTTTGGGTACCCTGATGTGTTTAACATGTGTTGGGGTTAGCAGGGAGACAGGTAGGAAGGAACTGATGCAGACTTAGCAAATGTTTGCCAGTACCAGCTACCCCGGCACATATCGTCCACACCTTTTCTATTAAGAATTAGTTTCATTGATCACAAACACATGCACACAGGCCGGCTCACTCTTAATGCCAACCTCCACTGCTCCAGGCCAGGAACTAATAAATGTGTCATGTTGATTTAAGGTGCAGTTTTCCTTTGAGTCACTCGGCTTCAGGTACAGGTTTGGGGTGAATACACCTTCTTTTTGGCTAAAGAGGAGCAACAACATGCATCACTCTGTGCAGTTTCATATTTGGCTAAAATGGAGCAGATGACAGAGAAGGCAGTGAGCTCTATCCAGTGACAGAACATTAAGATGCATTTTGAAGTTTTCTTGTTTTTCTCTTTGTGTGTGTGTCTGTCTGTCTGTCTGTCAGGTATGTTGATTCGTCGGGTGGTTAACATTTCTTTGGGCATTCTGATTGGCTACCTGAGCATCCCTGTGGTGATGAACCTGCTGAGTTCCAGGCAGGTGATGAACACATCCTTCGACCCGCTGCGCATTGTCAACACCTACGGAGCGTTTGGCAGGTACAGCAAGAGGATCCTAAAGGAACTCGTATATTAGCAGATATATTGCAAATGAAGATTTTTGCATACTACAGAAATTAGTCACGTTTTAAAAATGTGATCCTTTATTCGTTTCATTTCATGTTTCCTCTTCTTCCTCTGGTCAGCATCACCAAAGAACGTACTGAGGTGATTTTCCAGGGCACTCTGAGCCCAGATCCCAAGGACCCTGAAGCATTGTGGGAGGAGTACCAGTTCATATGCAAGCCGGGGGACGTGTACCGGCGGCCGTGCCTCCTTTCGCCGTACCACTATCGACTGGACTGGCTCATGTGGTTTGCCGCCTTCCAGGTAAAACCTCTCTACAGCATTTTTTAAAAAATAAATAATTTATTATCCTAATGTTCATAAAGAGTTTGAGTTTGTAAATATTATTGTTGCTGTTATGGCTGTTTATATGTAAATGTAATCGATGTGGAAAAGATTTAGGACCCAATTTCCAACACTAGGGGGCAGTGTTTCCACGATAGTGCTCCAGATTGGTTTTAAATCAAGCCAGAACTGTCGTGTTTGTCCTTCAGTCTTCATTTGTGTGTTTGTCTCACTGTATCTGCTCATTATTTCCCCTTTTCTCTCTCTCTCTGTCTCTCTCTCTCTCACTCACTCACTCACACACACACACACACACACATTAATATTCCCCTGCTTCCCCTTTCTCACTTATTTGATTCCCAGTGTGACTCGTTAAAATTCTCCTCTCTCCTGATTTCTGTCTCTTCCTCATCCTCTCTTCTTCCTGTCTCCTTCTCCTGTGTTTATTTCTGTTCCTAACACATTGTCTCCATCTGTTTGATCAGACCTACGAGCAGAGCGAGTGGGTGATCCACATAGCAGGACGCCTGCTGTCCAACGACAGCACCGTCCTCTCACTCCTTGACCACAACCCATTCCAAGGCAGAGATCCACCCAGGTAAACGCACACGGTCTACACCAGCCTCACCAAAACACTCCTGTTAAGTTTAGGAAAGTCCTCAGAAAGCTACAGCTAAACTTAGATGCTGGTAAACGAAAAGGGATAAGTCCAAAACCACACTCATTATTCACACAGCTGTGAGCCACCAACAGTGTTGCCAACTCCTCAGTAAGGAAAATCGCTATTGGTTCTCCTAAAAGTTGCTAGAAGTCGCTAAATGACGTCATCGCCTAATTTGCATAATTGGCCATGCTTATGTAATTGTAACCTACGCTGTAGGAGAGAGAAATAACATCCTGGAAAAGACAAAGTGAGTAAAAAACACCCTAAATGCATTTAGAATATATTTAGAACTACAAATGACATATCTTTTAGCAATTAATGTTTTTTTAATGTCACAATTCCAACCCTCCTCCTTTATCCAGGCTTGAGACCGGCAAAAGTGACCCGAAATAGGCACTCTGGTGGAGTTACTTTTTTTGTGTGTGTGTTTTTAAGTAGTTTTAAACCTTGTGATCCACAAAAAGTAACAGTAAAAGAAGAACTGACTGCGTTACAGTCAGGACGGGAGCAGCAGCTTCGCTCATGCGCGATTCTTTTGCAGTTCAGACGCGTAAGGGTGAACATCTCCTGACAGCAGCTGGGGGCGACTGCTGCGTGGGGACTGTCCACTGCCTGTGAGCGCTTTGGCGCAGGCGAGGTGCATACGGCAGCACACGCTGCTTGTTGAGGGTAAGAGCGATATGTGCTTTCACGTCAAAAAGTCGTCATAAGTCTCCAATAACACCAGCAAAAGTCACCAGATTTGTCGCTAGTCGCTTTTTAGGAAAAAAAGTCGCTAAGTGGGTCTGAAAACTCGCTAAATATAGCTACAAAGTCGCTAAGTTGGCAACACTGGCCACTACAATGGCTCTCTGGAACTGACTCCTGCCCCTCAGCTTAAGTACTTCCACTGCTGATTGCTAAGTGGAGTCAGCTGTGTGCAACTCACAACAGTGCTTCACAGGAAGAAGTGAGCGAGAGAGGGCAACATCAAACACACACACCCTGTAGAGATGTAGCACAACCATCAAGGAAAAGTGTGTATTATGTGTACAATTTTCACCTGCAGTGGTCTCTATCATGGCCAAACCATTTTTAGCCAGCAGTGGAAGGATAAGCCATCACATAACTAGCTAGTTGAGCCATGCTAAGTAACTAGGTAACCGGGCAGATCTTTTTCAGGCAGTGGAATCGTTTAACAACACACACACACTACATTCTTCTTCAGTGTTTTAACTTGCATGAACACCAGCGGCACAACATGCTGGTATGATCATCATGGTCCAACCCATACTGCATATAAAAGATGGACAACACCCACTTTGTCGTTACACAGTGATTGGTTAAGTTCTGTTGTGCAGCTGAAACTTTTTTCTGTTCTTCTTAAATCATTTGTAATGTTTTTTGGTGATTTGTGTTGTAAAACAAGTTCTTTGGTCAGTGTCTGTTGTGTTTAAATGTGCTATATAAATAAACTGGACTATTTTCACTGTCACCATCTTGGTGTTTTGAAAGCAGATGTGAGGAGCGACAGGAGGATTGCTCAGTGACTTGTGATTGTTAACACTGCAAAAAAAAAAAATCAGCTGCATGGGATATTTTTGGTAAATTTTATGTTTTTTAGGATGCTGAATCCAAAAATGATCTCCATTTCCCTTCATCACGTACAGTTTGTTTTGCAAAACATGAGGAATTTACATTAAAAAAAGCACAACAGCGATCAAAATTTTATTACAATTAACTATGGATAATTTTTCCAAGATTCCTTACCTTTTGCTCTGAACAAAATAAACCTGTTGGGACATGATCGTCTGAGCTCCTCACACCGCCAAACCCACCGTACCCTCCCCCTCCTACTGACCCCCCTCAATTCCTCGCATTTTCTATTTGTATTTCTCTTAGAAATATTAAATTAATGTAAGAAATCATATGGTTTTTTGACTCAAGTATAGGATACCAGATTTAAGTTTAAAAAGGGAAATTGTACGCTTAATTACACTAAACACGTGAGTTTTGCAAGAAAACCTGACGAGATGGAATTTTTAAAATTATTTTTGCCGGTTTCAGTGAGTAAAAATCTATTAAAAAAACGGTCAAAAAAAGCAGTTTTTTGTTTGCAGACCTGTGTAATTCATTAGCCAGAATCGTACACAATGAAAAAGAATACAGCTTTAAAGCACTTCCACAGTGGCTTCACTTTTCAGACCTGGAAACTTTTATATACAGTCTGTTTCCAAACCTTATTTTCAATAAGTGCAAAACTTTCTGTGCTCAATTTCAAACAACAGTACCCTGTCAAAGTTCACTACATAGTGCACTGTCAAAGTCTACTAACAGAAGTATCTGTTAGTATATTCATACACAAGTATGGACATTGTTAATTTCTTTCAAATTAGTCAGCACCAAATCTCAACACAAATCCTGTCAAAACAAATTACTTTACAAAGTCATAAGCTTGAAATGTTTTAGAGAAAAAGCCACCGACTCCCTTTGAGCAGCCACACCAGAAACAAGAATCGAGCTCATGGAAACCGCCTAGCTGAAAATAAATAAAATATAGAGAGAGTTTTTCTGTGAGTCACTCTGTTGTTGGTAGACAAAGTACGACCTTGACAGTCTGCGCCTGTCGAGGTCGGTCACTGAAGAATGCATAGTGACAATAAAACTCATTACTTCATGTGAACACAGTTTTGGGCTCTTCTTTCTTGCAGGTGGGTTCGGGGAGAACATTTCAGGTATAAGTTCAGCCAGCCAGGCACTGCCAGCGCAGCACAGGGCAAGTGGTGGCTGAGGAAACGCATCGGAGCTTACTTCCCTCCTGTGAACCTAGAAGGACTCAGGGGCTACTTCCAATCCAGGAACTGGCCCCATCCGCATATACAGCAGAACAGAAAGTAAAGCCGTGAGCGCTGAAGCCCCACAACTCACTGTGAAGGAAGAGTGGGACTAGATTTCATGAAGAACTTTTTCATTGATATCGAGCATCCACACATATATTCCCACATGATGTGATGGTTTTTGTAAAGCTTTCAATTAAAGGTGTAAAATTGCCCGCCTTTGTATATTTGAATGAGTGCAGTTTCTATATTAAAAGGGATCTACACATAAGTAATGATGAGCTTTCCTGCTTATTCTTGTGTGTTTGGTTCGGCATATTTGTGTTCTTCCGACAGCGTTTTAGATGGGTTGATCATTTGTGTCACTGAGGATGTACTCGCACGAGACATGGTTGCCTTGTACACGTGTACCAAGCGACTGCAACCCCTCCACTGTGTATTCAAACTGTGCTGAAGGGTCCAGGAGCAAGTAAGCATCAGTTTGATTACAGTTAGCGAACACACTACTTGCTTATCTTGCTTGATTCAGCTGAACTGTACACAACAGTTACTATGAAATGACATAGAATACTTCCTCTGGGACCAGATTGCGTGAGTTTGATTTTAGTAGTGTTGCTGCAGTTAAAACAGTGTCCACTAAAACTAAACTCGGGCGGGTGCAAAACAGCTGCATCCTCACTGGGATTAGATTTCTGTGGTGAAACGAGCACAGCCTGAATGGATCCAGTGAGTGGAAAAGGAGTTTACAGCATTTTTTTTTTTTCTTTTCTTTAGGCACAAGTTGCATTTGACCTTATTCGCTAAAAGGCTACACAGCAGCTCTGAACTGGTTAAACATGAAAGAAAAATGTCACAAATTTTAAATTTTGCAGAGTCCTCTTGTGTGCTCATCCAAGAAATCAGTCATGTCATTTCGTTCTGTGATGTAAAAGCTACCAGTGACTTCTACACACAAGTTTTGGCAGTGAAGTTGATGCACGGATTTATGGCATTAGCCAAGTCTGTCACTGTAAACTTGTATTTACAAGGATGTTTTTGCTAAAATTAAGTCATTTTATGGCCTAAAACCAGAAATAAACTAGCTAGAGCAGGGCGTCTTTAAATCAGAAGGTTGGTGGTTCGATCCCTAGCTGCGCCTTCTCCAAGTGTCATTGGGCAAGATAATAATCCTAAGTTGTTCTCCAATTCATCCATTGGTACATTTACCATTAAATCAATTCAATCTCACCGTGAGGCCTGACTTTAGATCAGAAGGTTGAGGGTTCAAGTTCCTTCATGGTTGTCTTTTCAGTTTTATTGTACATGTATAATGACAAATCTGAGCATATCGGATGATCTGCCAGTACTATGGAGGAGCTTGATTTTCTGGACTACCGTTACACTCAGTTAAATATCACAAAGAACATATTTGCAAAAGTAAGTATAAAACTAAGCAGCACAGAGTACATATTTGATATTTTTAAGGAGTTTTCAGGTGTTTGAAGACAACTCGCTAAAATCAGCATACTGTCAATTTAGGAAAGCAGTACATGTCGTCAATTATTTGTTTGTTGCTATGTAAAAGCAGTATACCTTATCACAACAGGATTTTCTTGAATACCATACTTGAACTTTTAGATTGTGATGGCTAATATCTTGTTGAGTAATGATTTTTTTGGGGGGGGGGGTTTGTTCTGTTTTGGCTTAGAAATGAAGACTGCTCCTGGCAGGAACTAGAACTGTTGGTTATTGATTATTCTTCAGCTCTGAAACACATTTATTATCCGTAGCCCTCACGGAGTTTTGTGAAACGATGTGACCGATGTGATTAATTCTCCATCTAAAATGCACTTTACAAACTTCAGAGGAGCGTGTTTATGGTTGCGGTGAAATATGGCGAGTTCTGAAAGTCTTGACGGTAAAATATTGGACAAAACAAGCTGGATTTGAACCAATAAATCTTTCCTCCATTCCGCGATGAAACCGCTTTGGCCTGTGTTAGTGGGTCATTAATTTGTCAGCCTGAACGTTCAGCATCCGCTAAGGTCTGAGTTACGTCTTTATATTACAGTCACAATTTCTTAGGGCTGCTTGACTTATAATTATATACAAGGTAATTTCATTTACTTAATAACAGTAGTAGTAATCAGAGATGCGAGATGAAGGTGGGGAAAAATGTGTTTCTATGCAAGTGAAAATAAGTTATAGTAACAAATGGCCTCTAGATGGTGCTGTTCTCCATGTAATCAGCGTATTTAGGACTTTGTGCTTCATTCTTGCAGATTCACTGCTTCAAAAACATTTTTCTCAAAGGGAATCAATCTACCCTGTGTGTGTGAAGTGTGTGAGTGCTACGCTAGTATTCAGGAACTTTTGTTGGCGCGGCAATTTTTTTTTTATCTGTTAATGACAAGTTTTTTCAGAATCATCAAAGACTGGCGTTGGCGTTGTATTCTCCCCACATGACTGAGATATTTTTCAGAGTTGCTTTTCTGATACCTTTTCAGTATCTGCAGTGATGTTTAAATATAAACATCAATGTTGGTCTCCAACAGCTGTGTAAAGTAGCACAAATCATCTGTTTAAATTGTTTTTAAAAAAAGACAACAGGAATAATGATTTGTTTTGGTGTACATGACAAAGTGGATGTGTATTTTTTGAAAAATGAACACGTACACTGTGGCTGACAAAGTAATTTCCACCTTGCTTGCTTCATGGATAAATAATAGCTTCCCAGCCTGATGATGGAGGGTGCACCATTCCCTGGAGAACTGACAATGACTACTGCGTATCCTGTGTGGACCCATAATAATGAAAACTGGATGTGAGAAAGATGCGCGACTAAACAGTGTTTCCTTTTATTTAATGTAACGAAGCCGTTCATAACAGAGGAGCAGCCGTCTGGTTAATGCAAAATGAATGTGGCTGCATGTTGTGTTCTTATAATATGACCACCTCATATTAATTTGCTTTGAAATGTTTTATAAAAGCCTCTTTTACACTATATGAAAAAAACAAAGAAAAAGTAGGGCGGGGGTGGTTGGTAGCTAGCTACAAGTCTCAGCACCTATTGACTTAGCCTAGCATTACTGTGTTCATCCATGTTCCCTTTTAACCAATTAAAACATTTCCTCACTTACTTCACAGTGTTTAGTTAATTTATTATGATTATAAATATCATAATTGATTAATCTGATTACATGATTAATATATCTATGCCGTTTCTTTATCAAATAGTGCATTTTGGGGACCTGAAGAGTTTGCTGACATCTCAGTCAGTCATTTATTGAGTTTATTTAATAGGGGAAAAAAAGAATATTGAACTAATTCATGTACATCAATTAGTTTGTAATTATGCTTTCCTTGAAATCAATGCATTCTCATAAAAGCAGGTGCCATAAAAGCAGTTTGTGGAAACCGTCATGTTGCTCCGCCATCTTTAATACAGAGGCCGAAATTGACCTTCCCATTCTGCCTTTTATGTATGTGTCTAGAGACCGGCAATATACAGAGTGCACGTGATAAGTTGCCTTCAATCTAAAGATCAGAAATAGCTCTTTAAAACTATATATGATATTTGAACATTTATATTTTCATCATCTCTCCTCCCTCATTTCCACCTCATCCTCTTCCTCCTCACCTCAGGCCTTATCTTCTGAACTGAAGTCAGAGATCTAATACTTGAAAACATTCATAAACATGGATATTTATTCCCACAGTTATCATAATTGCTTACTGTCCACAGATTAGACATGTGACCCCCCCACCCCGCACCTCAGGGCAGCTGACAATGAGCCAGCTTAACAACAACAACAACAACAACTGGTTATAAGCTAGCATTATAGCAGCTAATGGCTCGAATGTGATAAACAGTTTGATTACATTCTCACATTGTAGAAAAGTTTATTTGATAAGTGCCTGAGTCCAACAAAGTTAGCCAACTGTTAGCAGTTAGCTAACTGACAGGAAAGCTATTATCAACAATACACCTCAGTAACGCTGTCATCAAGCTTCACTAAATAATCAACTCGCACTGGACTTACAGCCTCCTCCAGAGTAAATAGACATGGATACCTGTCATACTCAAAGCTGAGGTAAACAGCAAACCGACAGCTTAGACTCACTACAGATGAACAGTGGCCAGAATCTTAGGATGACTTGGGTGTAGAAACATAAAGAATGCAAAACATTTAATTAACACATATCCAGTTTTTATTCCTGACTTATTCCTGATTTATGTATTAAGTTATTATTCAAATATGATGAAATATAGCGTATTCAAAAATGTTGTTCTTTTTACACAAAGTAGTAGAAACACACTAACCAGCCATGGCAATTGTGGGGTAGAAAAATTCAATGTTTTTGAGGGGGTGTAAGAAAACAGAACTCAGCTGACTGTAATCTACTGATATCTAGTGGTGAGATTTTCCACACAATACCTTTAAGCAACTCAACAAGCTCTTTAAATCAGTGTATGTGGTGGATGGGTGTGTCTGTGTTGGTTCACTCACCGGATCTGAGAATGCCACACTCACACAGCGTGGATATTTTTAATAACTTGCTCATCAAATGCATGTACACTCCGTTTGTTTCCAACCCTCCTGTACATTCACTTTCGCAGCCTTTCATGCAGTTTTATGTGCCTTTGATGGTTGACTTACAGATCGGCCATTGGATCACACAGACATCCACTGTGCATCCTGATTGTGTAAAACACGGCAGGGTGGTGCGTCTGATAACTCTCCACAGCTCCAGTTTGGCACATTCCCAGTTGTCCTCTGATATAATATTAAAGCGGAGGTGGCAGGAGCGCTCAAAGACTAGATATGACCAAAATGAGTGTGGGCTGCAAGTTCAATTCCCCGCTGGTAAAATCAGGCCAGAGGAAGTGAATGAATCCCACAGCAGATGCATCAGTGATTGCTTAGAGTTGTTGGAAAGCTGTCAGTGTGAAGGTTTGTAGCTGAATTAGGCTGCACTGGAAAAGTATGCTCAGCAAATCTTCCATGAACAAAACAGATCAAATACAGTATGCAACCCAGCAAATGAGTCACCAGCGCAGCACATCATCCTTTGTTAACCCTTACATAAAATGCTTTTTAGAGTGTCTGTCGTCACAGTAGACGCAGGAAAATGACTGTTTACTTGCAATAAGGGAGGGAGCTCCTGAATATAAAGGAGTGACTCATGTGGTCTTTTTCTGTAACACGGTATTGTCTTCAGCTCTTCCTGGGAGCAGGACAGGGATTTTATCCTACACACACACACACACACACACACACACACACACAAAACATATAAGCAGACAGCAATAATTGGTTGGGTCAAATCTGAGTGTGCAGCTGCAAAATCATATGTTGAACTAGACGGGCACATCCTCCAGGAAGGCCAGCACCCTATATTGCAATTTTAATGAATGTCAGTGAATCTACAGTGAAACGTTATGCCATTGGTTATGCTCCATGTCTCCACCAAGGTTCCTGAAATTCAGCTTGTTTCTTTTTTCCTATTGATAACATAAATGAACCACGGCTCATGGAAAAAAGAGCAAAAATCAACATTCATTTGTTTGAAAACCAATAAAAAGAAAGAAATTCGATGGTGTGAGTCAACCCAGAATGCTAAGTTTGAACTGGCATTGCACTGAGAGTTCCTCACTCCCTTTTAACAGGAAGAAATCTTCAGCACAACCTATTATGAGGGCTCTGAAACCAACGTCAAACATGGCATTTATGTCACCACCTTGCATTGATTTCTGTTTATTTGTTTGAAAACAACAGGTCCTCAATATCAATCACTAAAAAATTACCCATTTTTTTCTGCTTCTGCCAATATTATGGTGCCTACTGAGATCATGGCTACTTTCACTTGAAACCAGGTTAACAAGCTGATATTTTCACATGAGAACGGTATAATAATAATAATAATAATAATAATAATAATAATAATAAAATTGTATTCATAGGCGCCTTTAAGACCCTCAAGGTTACCTTACAATAGAACAGTAGTAACAATACAATATAATAAAACATGGCAAAATAAAATTTAAACATAAGGTAAATTAGAAAAAAAAACAAGCATGAAAGCCTAAAAGCAAGTATAAAAGCTGAGCAAGGTAAAAATGGACTAATACGGAATCAGGTGTATGCAATTCTGAATAGATGGGTTTTAAGACATGATTTAAAAGTGGTGAGAGAGTTTGTAGTCCGGAGATCTGGTGGAAGTGCATTCCAAAGTCTTGGGGCAGAACAACTAAAGGCTCTGAAACCCATGGTAGTCAGGCGAGCAGGTGGAACAGACAGAAGGGAAGCTGAAGAAGAGCGGAGTGTATGAGGGGGTGAGTATGTATGGAGAAGATCAGATAAATATGGACGAGCGAGGTTATGAAGCGCTTTGAAAGTAAGAAGCAGGATCTTGAAATTGACACGGAGGTGAATTGGAAGCTAATGGAGCTGTTTAAGAACAGGTGTTATATGTTCGGTGGATCCAATTCTGGATATAATAAGAGCAGCTGTATTTTGAACTAACTGCAATTTATGGAGGGATTTATGAGGTAGACCATAGAGAATTTGGAGGAGAAAATTTGAATTCTGTTTTATTGCCATTAAGTTTAAGAAAGTTGTGAGTAAACCAGACCTTGATTTCACTTAAACAGTCAGAAATGGATGTGGGTGGGAGAGTAGCTGTG
>VUQG01004565.1:21120-42372 GCA_015106755.1 Etia nguti
CATTGCACAGGCTACAAACCTCGAGTGACAGGGCATGCAAGGTGGGACACACACACACACACAAATTTGGACAAGCATACAGTATATACACTCAGTGCCCATGAAGAAAGTCTTACACATTCATTGTCACAGAGACACACATGCTCACACACATTTAGCAGCCTCCAGCACCTAACACCAGCTGCTTTATTGCTCACTGACATTTTCTCCCCTTTCTGTCTTTCTGTCTCGGTTTTCCTCGCTGCTTAGAGCGTGCGCGCGCGCACACACACACACACACACACACACACACAAAGACAGAAAAAATGATATACATAAAGGAAGCACAGACTTATCATACCAACATGTGATTTGTGTTGAACAGCACAGCATAGCTTAATAGAAATTGTTCTTGTTCAGCAATGCAGATAATACACCTTTTAGTGCCTGAGGGACACGCACCAGTTTTTGTACCTTTAATATTTGGGTAGTAACTAGCTTCTGTGCTTGCTTGCTGCTTACCACTTCATCCCTTTTCATTTTTTAATTTACTTTGCCTCACCTGTTCCTTCTCCTACCTTTAGAGCCACTGCGGGTCACCTTGTCTCCCAAAAATCTGAAGACAGGGATCAGCAGTACAGTCATCCTCTCCTGTGCTGTTCAAGGTTCTCCTCACTATATGGTGTCCTGGTACCGCAACACAGAACCTGTTTTGCCTGATCAGCACTTTTCCATCCAGGGTGCTCACAATGAGACGCTCTTCATTTCTGCTGCACAAAAAAGACACTCGGGTGCTTATCAGTGCTTTGCCACACGCAAAGGCCAGACTGCCCAGGACTTCTCCATCATTCTCCTAGAAGGTATGGAAAATTATGCTTCTAATATTTGTGAGAAATTGTCTATGTCTATTACTCAAAACTGTTCACATATAGAAAAAGAAAAAATAATAAACAGCAAACAGCTTTTTGTTAATTACTATTATGCATATACTGTTACAGTGGTCTCTACTCATAGTAACCCTCTGAAGTCTAAGTGGTCATTGTTGACAATCCCAGCCCCAACCACAACCCTACTTAATGCTAGGAAATCAGAATATATCATTTTAGTTTTTTATCAAATCCTTCTCTTACAGAAAGTCAAAGAAAGTAATCATTCTAACTTACACATGAAGACATATCCATATTTTCCAGAAAAAGTCTGCTTTGCCTTCCTCCATAAGGGTTGGAGTAACCAGCTATGACTATTACGGTTACTCCAGCCCTGAGGGTTAAATATTGCCAGTGTTTTACATAATCATCTCAACATAGAGTACTGCACAAAGTCCTGAGCTACTCCGAATTTCCTTAAATTTTGCTTACAAGGAGCCAGACTTAAAATTTTTCTTTTATTTTTGTAAGTGGTCTTGAGCAACAGTTCTTCAAGATTTCTTTGCTGCTTTTTCATCCATATTCAGACCAGTTCTTGTACCTGGCCATTTTGAGAAGAATGTGTTTTGTATGTTTGGGTTAAGTCACTTTGATATTTGAGGCACTTATTTTACTATCAGCGTGTCAGAAAAACCCTTATTTGTTCCCATACGTAGTTGAATTTATGCACCAACAAGGTGGTTCCCAAAAAGATATTAGCTGAAAAATGTGGCATTATTTTTGTGCCTCTATTCTGAGTGCACGTAAAAAAAAAATTGCAAAACAAATGTTGCATTTTGAGGAGAAAATTATTTTGAGCGAAGAAAAGTTTAATTCGAGCGAACAAAATTCATTGCTGCGTGCAAGAAATGTATTTCAGTGTTTGCTATTATCCATATACACTCACAATAACAGCCCTCTCGCTCAGTTGTTGGCATTTGCTCTTGCTCAGATCTCTGCTCTGTGTGCTGACAGACATCTGCGGACCTGCTCTCAGTGTGTTGCTCCCGCTCTCAACATCTCTGCTCCCTGCACGGTCACCTCTTTCTGTACATCATTATAAGTGTGCCACAAAACCAACCAATCACAGACTTGGATGCCAAAATTCTGATTGGCTGTTAGGTCTCCAATCAGCTCGCTAGCTACTGCATTCCGGAAACATGGTCCAGAATGTATCTAAACCCATTTTCGGTTAGTATGTTTAATTATTTTATTTTAAAATATATAATTTTTTAAGACCATTGTTGGTTTTAATCTAGTTTAAACCAAACCACTCCACTGGATTTAGCTATACTTTGGACAGTGTTTCCAGAATGCAGTAGCTAGCAAGCTGATTGGAGACCAAAACAGCCAATCAGAATTTTTGCATCCAAGTTTGTGATTGGTTGGTTTTGTGGCACACTTATAACGGTGCAAAGAGAGTTGAGCGCGCAGGGTGCAAAGATGTTGAGAGGAGGCCGGCAGATGTCCATCAGCACACAGAGCAGAGATCTGAGCAAGAGCAAATGCCAACAACCGAGCGAGAGGGCTGTTATTGTGTGTGTATATGGATAATAGCAAACACTGAAATACATTTCTTGCACTCAGCAATGAATTTTGTTCGCTCAAATTAAACTTTTTTTCGCTCAAAATAATTTTCTCCTCAGAATGCAACATCTGCACTTGCAAAAAATTTTTATGTGCGCTCAGAATAGAGGCACAAAAATAACGCCATAGAAAAAGTGTCATATTTTTGTATGGTGTGCAATGTGAAACTGGACTGAAAGTGGCTTATAAAAGAAGAAGTGGCAGGCTCAGAAAACCGTTTATAGAAGATGAACAAGACTTGAAAACCATGTTCTTATGAAATAAGAAAAAAAATTCCAGCAAAGACCTGACACAGGACCTGAGAGATGCATCTGGCCCTTTAGTTGATCCATATACTTTTTGCCAAAGCCTCATCAGAAATGGTTTCAGTGGAAAGGTGGCTGTCAAGATGCTGTTCTCAAGAGAGGGAGACAGGGAGAAAAGGCTGAGGTATTCCACAAGAATTGGACTGAAAAGTAGTGGCAACAGGTCTTAGGGAGGGATTAATCCAAGTTTAACATTTCTGTTAAAATTATTTTCAGTATTTATTTGATGAAATCAGAAAAGAGGTACCAGGTACCAGCCATGTGTGAAACACGGTGGAGGATTTATGATGGTTTGGAGTTGCATTTTCAGCCAGAATGCAGAAAAGTGCCATCGGAATTTGATCTACCATGCAATATCATCTGGAAAGTGTCTTCATTATTCTGCACTGATCCCCAAAAAACTGCTAATGCAGTAAAATACCTGGATAGAAAAACACACAGTGGAACACTATCAGTCGTGGATTGGCCTCCCCAGAGCTCAGACCTCAACATTACTGAACCAGCGGGGGATCATCTTAACAGAGAATGGATGAAAAGGCAGCCAACATCCAAACAAGAGCTTTAAAGCTTCAAAAAGGCTGAAGAACTATTCCTTAAAACTATTTAAAGAAATTAACAGGAAGCTTGCCTAAGAGAGTTCAGGCTGTGTTGGGGAATAAAGGTGGTCATATCAAATATTGACTTTCAAGCTGGTTAAAATTGACTCTGCTGGTCTTGTATACACTGTGTTTCCATGTATGTTCCAATAAATCGTTGGAACCCCCCCCCCATTTTCAGAGGAAAATATAATAGCATAATACTTTTTTACAAGTAATATCTGTGAGCCAAAAGCTCAGGCTTCATTCTGCTCTAAAGACTTTGTTGCTGATAATCTTTTCTGGTCATAGCTCTGTCAGCAAAAGAGGAACTCTTTTTAATAGGGTCATCTCAGGCACACAGATCTGGCTACGAGCACAGAAGCCCCGCCTACCTGCTGTTTATATTCTCTTTGCTAGGGGCAACCAATCAGAAGAGAGTGGGCTTAAAGACTGAACTCAGGAAATTAGCTTAAAGAGGAGCAAAAGTAACAATTTTCCTCCAAATTCACACTTCACATCTCTTGTGATTGTTTCCCAGATGGCACACCCCGTATTGTTGCCTCCTTCAGTGAGAGGGTGGTGGTCCCGGGTGAACCGTTTTCCCTGATGTGTGCTGCCAAAGGAGCGCCTCCACCCACCATCACCTGGACCTTGGACGACGAGCCCGTGGCCAGAGATCTGTCGCGTGTCAGAGCCAGTCAGTACACCCTGTCTGACGGCAGCACCGTGAGCCACGTGAACGTCAGCAACCCACAGATTCGCGATGGTGGAGTGTATCGGTGCGCCGCACGAAACTCAGCCGGTAGTGCTGAGTACCAAGCGCGCATAAACGTAAGAGGTGCCTGTCTACTTTTCAATATCAGTCATACAGAGGCTTCTCATAGCCTGATCCCTACCCCACCCTCTCCTGTACCCTTCTATATCTCTTCCTCTTTCTCTGTATGTGTGTTTTGCTTCCTCGTATATATATATATATATATATATGTATATTTTCAAATTTTTCTTTTTTGCTTTTTTTAATCAATTACTTTTTTGTTGTTTGTCCATCTTTCTACCTACACATTAATGTTACAAGGGAGTGTATTTTTTCTTCACTAGCACATATACTCTATCTCTTTCTGTCTTCTTTGCTGTGCTGTTTGGGTCCTCCAGCGACATGTGTTGGTGTGAACGCACGCATAGATGTACACACATAAGCATGCTTGCAGGGAGATAGAATATTCAAATGGAAACTTTCTGGCTTCATACTGTGAGTTGCTAATGGAGAGGACATGACATTAAGGTAATCTGAGACTTGAATGAAGAAACCTAAGAAGGCGCAGAAAGACAGAGATGTAGGTGAGGCAGAGTACATGAAATGGGAGAAGAATAAGAGAAGGGGAGTGGCATTGTATGTTGAGGGAGTGATGGTAAACTCTGGTGACAGGACAGGTGATGTCACTGTCGTCTGAGATAACAAGAATGAGTAGTGACACCACTGAACAGGGCTGTATCACTGTCTCCATCTCCCTCTCTCTCACACATACATACTCTCTCTCCTTTCATTGTCCATTGGTGAGATGTGTAGTTGTGACATGTGAGTCTGCTCGAAGCAGACATGCCAGAACGATCATTGGAGTGAGAATGAGCCCCGCTGCCAGAGAGTTTCAAGCCTACATGCAACACAAACTGACACAAATACAGCCACGACGCATACATGGACACAGACATTCAGAAATGAAACAGCAGCACAGCGCTATGCTTATCCACTCACTCAAATGTGATACGCCCAACTTATCTCATTCAGCGAGGGACCCACAGCAAGCATTCGGAGCCACACAGACATAGTTGAGCACACGCGTGTCACACAAACACGGTATCTGTGTTTGTGTGTGACGGTGCTGCTGAATAATACATCTTTGACTCGTCAGAGCTGCATCTTCAAAGGTTGGCACATGCTGCGAAAGGGAGGGGAGAGAGACAGAGAGAAGTGAGAGGTAGGGGGACGGGAAGGAGAGACAAAAACAAAGATACAAGACGAACAGTGGCGAGGAGGTCAACAAAGAAGTGACAGATGATTGAGTGATAGCTCACAGTGTCTTCCAATGATGCTAAACAGAAACACATTTTGTGTCGGCTTGACTGTCTGTCTACCTGCCCTCAGCCTTTCTCTGCCTCTTGGCAATACTTTATACTGAGGCAGTTGAGCTTTTCACTAGTTACCTGTTGTGGTCACTATTGGACCACAACAGGTAAGTAACATGTTTGTCATAATTTAGAACCGTGGAAAAGGAAAAGCGCATTTCAGACACTGACACAAACAAGGTTTTACACCCAAAGATTTGCTTTGAAACCATCAGAATCAGTTGGTCAGCATGAATGAAAACTCTGTTATTACTGGGCTCACATGTAAAAGTGCTATCTTCCCACAAAATGAAGGCCTCTAAATAAAGTACAGAATAAAGTCAAGTGTCATTTTAGCAGGGGTTTTTTTCCCATTGGTTTCGCCCACTCACTTTCCCTTTCTCTGTATTTCACGCTCTCTTTTTAGAGATGTCATGCAGTCAATTATATTAAATCCCGGTGTGTTTAAATGTCAGTAGCATTAAATAAAATTACCATCTCTAGCCCAATCTGACCTGTAAACAACAACATTATCGTTGCTGTGCTGAAATGCAGAATTCCTCTGTTTTCTTCTTCTATTTTCTGCATGCTCCTAAAAGAAACAGTGCAAACTATCAAAGGAAAAAAGACATGAGCCACTTTTATCCAATTTATGCCCTGTCTAAACCTGAAAAAAAAATGTGGTTCATGTTTATAAGGTTATTTTAGTAAACGTCTTAGTATATGTAATCTCCATAAACCTAAAAAAAGTTTAAGATCCCACATCTGTGAGAAATGGGGTGAATATATTTTCCAGAGAAAACATCTGAGGGTGGGTGAGAAACTGTTTCCACCAGAAAAGAAACTCTTAACACTAAGGCAGGCCATTTTAACCTCTCTTTCTCCCTCTCCTCTGGGAGCTTTTCTCCTCTTCTGTCCACTCCCCCTTCCCAGCCCCCCTCCCCTACCACCCTCCCCGATATTCCTAAAATTCCCGTGACCTGCTTCTGACACCGTCAATTAATACACTTCTTTTTTCCTCCTCTCTTCTTTCTGATCAACCCATCTCTCTTTCTGTTTTTCCATTTCTCTCCCCATTTGCTTGCTCTCTCCATCAGGTCCTCCAAGGATTCGGCCAATGAAGAATATCACCGCCGTAGCAGGAAGAAACACTTTCATAAACTGCCGTGTGATTGGGTACCCTTATTACTCAATAAACTGGTACAAGGAGGGACTTCTACTGCCTGACAACCATCGCCAGGTAGAGTTAGTGCTCTCCATTTCTGCTCCAAAATAAATGAATAGATAAATAAAAATACATCTCAGTATTGGTTTTTCATACAGCACTATAAAGCATTTAATCTATACACATATTTCTCACTGTGTGTATAGATTATCCGTAAAAGGCTTGTGTTCTTGTCGTTTAACAGCTGTTATTTAGAAATATTGTATATTTACTGTACGTATAAAAAAAAACCCCAATGAATCTCATAACTTTAGCTGGACAAAATTACAAACATTTGTATGTATATATATCGATATATATTAACACATATATTAACACATTAAAACCGTTCATTTATTTTCAAACAGTTTGGCTTTACATAGAGAAGGTGATCTTTATACTTCCATGTTATAATGAAAGCTTAAGCAAGTGTTTAACCATAAAAAAGGGATTTTGCTGTCTGAAACACTGACGTAATGATCAGTGGCATCGCTGTTACTTTTTATTGTATGATACAGGCCTGTTACATTACACACTGTTTTGGTCCTATTTGATTTAGTAGTGTACAGAAAAAAATGCTGTATGGAATCTGGAAAATCCTTAAAAAATGGAAAGAAATTAATTTGCAAAGCAAGTATGTCTCATATGTGTGAGCATCCTCTCATTTAACTTCAATGCTGCTGATGTCTGTCCAGGTGGTGTATGAGAACGGGACTCTAAAGCTCAGCGATGTTCAGAAAGGGATGGACGAAGGGGCCTATGTCTGTAGCGTGCTCATCCAGCCGCAGCTCTTTATCACACAGACTGTTTATGTTACTGTCAAAGGTAAGTCACAGAGGTCACAGCTTCAGAACAGTAGCTGCTGGACGGTATCTGTTTTTGAGTAGCTGCGTACAGTAGAGGCATTATGACATGAGAATGCACATAATCTTTTCTCGGTGATGTAAATTCTGTAAATAGAAAAGAGTTGAATACACTACAAGCAAAATTATGTAGAACCAGAATTTATAGTAATCTGACTTTGTTTTACTGTGTCACCAAAAAAAAGAAATTATGAATGCTAATGAGAGTGATTGTAAGAGGCATGCTAGGGAGCAACACTGGTTTAGAGCAAGATGGTGTGAGTGAAGCAGAGGGAGAAGACAGAACAAAGCTGTATGCATTGCCTCTAATAACCCCTGATTAAGGGGCGGAGTGGCCTAGTGTGAGCTCTCAACCACTCAGCAATTACATAGAGCAGAAGAGCTATTGTATAACATTTGTGTGTGTGCATATCATACTCTAATATATATATATATATATATATATATATATATACATACACATATATATATATATATATATATATATATGTGTGTGTGTCTGTGTGTCTGTGTGTGTGTGAGAGATGACTATGACTGTGTATTCTGCATGTCACCTTGTATGTTATTTGTCTCTGCTCTCATCAGCAACAGAACAATGTGTTTGTTTTAGGACGTTGTTGAGTATAAGCGTGGATTGTGTGTCTGTGCGTGTCTGCTTGACACTGCCATGATGTGTGAAATTTGTGGGGCTCAGTGGTCTGTGCATACATGCACATGTTGTTAGTATACAGGCACATTTGCGTGCATGCACACTTTTGCCGGGTTTAGGTATGTGCTTGTATGAATGTGTGCTTGTCATGTCTTTGATTTAATTAGATGAATTTTAACGAGTCCCAGATTAAATCCCCCAGATGTCTCAGCTGTAGTCTCCCCCCCCAACAACAACCTCCACTTCATCCCCCACTCCAAACCACCACCATCACCTCTGCCGGTATCCATGGTAACACTCTTCTTCCCCCTGTGGATGGGGCTCTAATTAGAGCATCTATTATGGGCTGGTTTTAGCAGGGCAGGGTAGGGTGGAGTGGAGGGGTTGGTAGGGGGCACAGGCGGTTGCTGAGTGGGTAGTGGGCTAGTAGGCCGGGCTGCAGAAGCTTTTGGGAGTAAAGACTTAGATGAAAGACTCAAGAAATCATGTTTTTGATCTCCTGCAGTCTCACAGACAGTTGGACCACTAGTTTACCAATCAGACTGTCAGTTGAAAATGATAGATTCTGAACCATGCCCAGTCTAACACAGTCTTTTTTATCTCTTCACTGTTTTTCTCATTTCACCTCTTCTCCCTTTGCACCACTCACTCTCCCACTCCATGTCCTCGAGATGCCCCTGAATCTTCAAAACTGTGTGTCTGCCCATATCCTCTCTATGCCTTCACATCTGACTCCGTCTCTCTTCTCTGTACTTCATTTATTCATATCTGCCTAAAATCTGTGTCTTCACCTTTTACTCACCCTGCTCATTTAAACAACCCTCTAACTGTTTTCATTCATTTTTTTTCTTTTTTTCCATTCTCTCTTTGCCTTATACTGACTTCTCTCTATATACCCTTTATTTCACCCTGCTGCCTGTCCTTGCCTTTTTATGTACCCTTGCCTTTTCTATTTTCCACTCTCTTTCATCTAACCATTCTATCTCTTTTACTTATCTTCTTTTATTTCATTTCACTATTTCTCCCATACTTTGTCTCTGCATATCTATTCACCCTCCCCTTCCCACTATACCTTGGACCTTGTATTTCTCTTATTTGTTTTGGGTATTTTTTGGACTCTTTCATCCCATTTCTCTGTCTTTTCTACCTGTCTCAGTTCCTCCACTGATCCAGCCATTTGACTTTCCTCCGACTTCCATCGGTAAATTGATGTACATTGCCTGCGTGGTGTCGTCTGGAGACATGCCCATACGCATCACATGGCGCAAGGACGGCCAGGAGATCGTGCCCTCTTCGGGCATCACTATCGACACAAAGGAGTTCATGAGCTCCCTCCAGATATCCAAAGTGTCGCTCAAGCACAATGGCAACTACACCTGCATTGCCAGCAATGATGCTGCCACTGTCAGCACAGAGAGGCAGCTCACAGTTACAGGTAAGAAAAGAAAGAGCACAAAAGAGAGAATATGAAAGAGATATTTAGAAAGGGATGAAGGACAAATGGAGGGAAAAGGAGCACTTTGGAGATTTGGTATTCCACTTGAATAAAGATGGAGGACCTGGATGATAAAAATAAAAATTGTCAAAAATCAAACAGCAGAACTGATTTGCACTGGATCCTTCACTTCTAATTTTGATATTCCAATACCTTTCTGGTTTAATGCCACATTTTTCAAAACACAACACAGCACAAAAAAAAGATAAGATTTTTAAAGTATTACAGGACATCTCCACATCCCCCAAATAACAGTAGATTTTTCTCTCTTTAATTATCAGCGCATTAACACTTGAAGTAAGGGTTATTTTTTGCAAAGTCTATGTCACCTCTTACAAAGCCTTTTTTTGAACAACTTGTCAAATATGAGATGACTTGGTGAAAACTTAAGGTAAAAAGTGTAACCTCTACGATGAGGACGCAGGGATACTTTTGCAGTGTGAAGGCAGTTAAACGGTGACTGAATAATTTGATGAGTTTAAAATGTATATTCATTATATTCCATGGCATTTGCAGTCTCATTTCAGTTGATTAACCTGTTAAACAGTGCTCTCCATCATCATCAGCTATCAAAATTTCAACTGAGGAAAACTCTTAGTAAATATTGGGTTTTTAAATTCATACTCATCTGGATTTCCTCACTAAATATTATAGGTTATTGAAATAATAACAGAAATATCAATCTCATGCTTAACATTCTCCAGTGCCTCCTCGGTTTGTGGTGCAGCCCAACAACCAGGATGGGATCTATGGGAAGTCAGCTATCCTGAACTGTTCTGTTGATGGATACCCTCCTCCTAAGGTCATGTGGAAGCATGCCAAAGGTGCATTAGGTACATGAGTTTTATACGATCTTAATTTTTTTATTTATGTGCTGTGATGTGCCTCCGTCAGCCGTTCTCTGCACATTGTCATATCTATTCTGTGCAAAGTAAAATGCAGATGCTGCCAGTTAACTACATCATAATCTCATGTTCCTTTGCTCACTCTCTCTCCAGCGGGTATTGGGAACCCACAGCAGTACCACCCTGTGCCTCTGACGGGCCGTATTCAGATCATGAATAATGGCTCTTTACTTATCAGACATGTCCTGGAAGAGGATCGGGGCTTCTACCTCTGTCAGGCCTCCAACGGCGTGGGCTCAGACATCAGCAAAAGCATGGTCCTCACAGTTAAGAGTGAGTATACAAACTTGCACTGGTTAATGTAGCAGGGTATGACTTCTTCACTACGCAGACGACTGCAGTGAGGCCATCTAGGATGCTCCAGTGCTCCTTCTTTATCGGTCTTCATCCACATGCACTCACTAACCGTGTCAAACCAATGAGCCAGCTCGCAACACTCTCCCTTTGGGCACAACCGTACGCGCACATACATGCACCATCGTAGATTCGAAGAGCAAAGTCGACCGTGGACATAAGTGAAAATACATACAGTATAGAACGAGAAAAAAGTGTGTGTGTGTATCTGCGATAGACAATGACAAAGCAAGCAACTCAGCGATTGATCTTTTGACTCTTGGGATCTGTCTACAGACGATCAAAATGACTTTGAGCTTAACAATTATCTGCAATCAATCTCTTCAACCTGCCCTCGACGTCAGTAACACCCTATGTAATGCAATGTGAAACTCCGCAGGGAGAATGTGTATGCAAACACACACAGACAGACTGACTGTCAGCATCTAGTAGAGCGTTATATGATGCCAATATATTTTTTAGTATGCAGTACACTGACCTTGACCAAAAATCTGTAATCACGACAGAGATGTCAAGGCTTAATATTCTGGCACCTTTTGACACTGTACACACAGACACATATAACAAGCTGCACATAAATCTATCTACTAGTTTCATCATGTTTTTCTATCACAGGGTTGCTCCCCTCTCTCTCTCTCTCTCTCTCTCTTTCTCTTTCTCTCTCCCCTTCTGGTGTTAGTGTTATTGATTGAACCGTTCCTCTCCTCTGCCTCCCTCAATTCTGTCTGTTTCACTCAGCGGAGAGGGAGAAAAAGAGGAAAAGAGGGAGGGTGAGATGAATAAGTGATGAAAACAAAACAGCAGAAGCCTCCTCAGATCGATATTTTGTGTGTGTGCAAATGAGTGCGTGTGCCCGTGTGTCTGTTTGGGAGAAAAGATTGAGTGTGTAAAGGGATTTTGTGTATAGAGTGTACACGAAAGGTAGAGTGTATCGTTTTTGCCTCTTCATTCACCTAGACCCCAGTGTTAACTATTGGAGAATGAGGAAGGAGGTTTATTGACTTTACCTCATTGACCACAGCTCTTCATTACTTTACTGCAATGGAACTTGGCTACTCTGAACTCCACCTTTTTCAACTGCCAGTTATCCCACCTTTCTCCTCTCTGTTATTTCCCTTCTTTCTGCTTTTCCACTTAAACCCTGCTTATTATCCACTTACTCTTTCTTTTCCATCCTCCCTCCCCCCTCTTTTATCTGATTCTGTCATCTGACATCCCTCTCATCAATCTGTTTACTGTTACCATTTCTGCCTGCTTCACCCCATTTATTCTTGCCTTCTCTTCATCTCACACTCCATTTCCCGTCTCCTTCCAGTCCCAGCAATGATCACCAGTCACCCCAACACGACCATGGCTAAGAAGGGTCACTTGAAGGAGTTGAACTGCACAGCCAGGGGAGAATGGCCCATCATCATCCGCTGGGAAAGGGGTGACACCGTCATCGACCCTGATCGCAACCCCCGATACTCCATTACCACCAGTCCCAATGAGAAGACTGATGAGGTGTTGTCGACACTCAAGGTAAAAAAAAAAGAAGACTTATGTATGGTAGAAGATCTAGATCATTTGTGATGAAATGAGACATTAATGTCTCACTGACTCTTATCCAGTTGACAAATGCATGAGCTTTAAATCTTTTCTTTTGATTTACGTTTTCGCACCCAGGGTTCAACCCTGAATTTTTCAACATATTACCCGACAGCACTGTATGTGTGAACACTAATGACAGACTTAATTTAGACATTAAACACAGTCTTTGCCCTCCTAGCTCCCCATCATAAAATCCCTGTAATGTCTGATTGCGCTCGTGGGATAGTAACACAGTTAACCGATCAGAAGGTGCAACTTCAGACACGGTCCAAAACTGATTTTCCAGACATTCCAGAGTCCATGTGGGAAAACAGCTGTAACTTTTACCATGCAAAGCAAACTATTTGGTGCAGTGTCAACTTTTGTACCTTCCTTGTCTGTGCTTCATAGCGTTAGGGTTAAGATTAGAAGAAAGATAGCAAAACCAGTTTGTGTATTTGGGGTTGGTAAAAATGAAAAATGTGCTGGCCACAAATTTAGCAGTCAGTTAGTATAAGAGAAATTAATTTATTATTAAATTAATTTATCAGAACATAAGATTAGATAGATTAGACTTCTTTACCCCATATTCAAAACAGAAATTCTAATTCTCAATATCTCTATGTCTGTATTTTGCTCTAACATAGCGTGGCACAGGTTGTCTCCTAATTCATTTAAAACAGAAATTCTGCACTGGCCAGGCTCAAATGAAAGCACGGAGCTTTTTTAGCCTGCTGATGCATGATGTTTTTCAGGTAGTAACAAAAGGTAATGGAGGAGACGCATAAACGAGGAGCAACTTTGTGTTCACTGAATTCAGAGAGCGTCACAACCTCACCGATGATCAAGTGTTTTGTATGTTTTGTCGGTGTATGTGTACCTCACACACCAACCAAATGTTTTTTAGGCAAAAACTGACCCTTGGCAGTCAAACTGCAGTGGGTGCCGAGTGTACAGGTGTCTATTTTCTGTTACACCTTTGTGAACAGAGTCACCTAAATACCAACCAAAACATGGTCAGGCAAAAACTGTCACCAAGGCACTTCTTTGTCACAAAGTTTTGCACAAATCGTCTATGCAGACATAGAGTTGTTTCTCTCGTTGACATTTTTTTCTTTGTACCTTTCTCACTTCAGCTCAAGCCAGCAGAGCGTGAGGATTCAGTCTTCTTCTCTTGCCATGCCATCAACTCTTACGGAGAGGGACGAGGCCTTATCCAGCTCACAGTGCAAGGTAAGCATTTGTGTGCAAATGCATGTACTGTACCATCCTCGCTTTAATTCCATAAAAGCTACAAAACCATGCTCTTCTTTCGTTACCTTTGAACTTATCTTTCATTTGGTCCTTTTTTTTCTCCTTTTTCTTGCCTCCTTTTGTTCACTTTGTCTAATTTTAAACCTCAGAGCCTCCAGACCCTCCAGAGCTAGAGGTGCGAGAAGTGAAAGATCGTAGCATGAATCTCAGGTGGACACAGAGATTTGATGGGAACAGCGTAATTACATCCTACGATATTGAATACAAGAACAAGACAGGTGAGTAAAAGTCAAGTCGGGTGATTTATTTTATTAATGTATTGCAAAAGGAGTTGACCCTAAAAGTAGCAGTATATTCTACACTGAAAATTGCTAGGCTGTTGGTGTTTGTTTTATTTAAGCCTCTTTATTCGAAGCTATTTGAAACTGAATGCCACTAGCATTCCCAACTTCCCAAGTCCATCCAAAGTGTTGAAGTAGTAAAATGTGTTATTTTCTCCTGTTTTGTCAGATTCCTGGGAACTAAAGCATGCCACCCGAAACATCTCTCCAACCAACAACCAGGCCAACATAGTGGATCTTCATCCTGCATCCGTCTACAGCATCCGCATGTACTCCTACAATGCTATAGGCAAGAGCGAGGCTAGCAAGGAACTCACTATCAGCACAGAGGAAGCACGTAAGTCTTTTGACAGCACTGTTTTTTACTCGGACGAATGTAGCCAAATATTTTATTTTTGCCTGTTGTATGAGCAATTAGTGTTTGCATCTGTTATGACTCTGACATCTGTCCTTGACTAATCGTTTTGAATGCTGGTCTCAATAAAACTAAAACAAAACCTCTTTTGATCTAAATATTCAAGAAAAAATACGAAACGTGGAACCTTAATGTTGCATAATGTTTTTCTGACATTAGTGAAATGACTCCCTTCAGTCCCATTGTCTCTCTTGTTATAGAGCCTGATGGTCCTCCAATGGATGTCATCCTGCAGCCTGTGACATCTCAGAGTATCAGGGTCACATGGAAGGTAATGCGTTTCAAGGATCTGTCTCCTGGCCAGCTTTGCCTTATTTTATTTTATCATTCTTTCTTCAGATTAACTTATTTTTCATCTTAATGTATGTGTGGAAGTGTCAATGTCATTACACAATCTGGTAATATGAATATTGATTCTAATGTGAGAATATTTTTTCTAATGGCAACCTTTAGGCTCCAAGGAAGGAGCTGCAGAACGGTGTCATCCGTGGTTACCAGATCGGTTACAGAGAGAACGGCCCGGGCAGTAATGGCCAGTACAGCATCGTGGAGATGAAGGCCACTGGAGACAGTGAGGTCTACACACTGGACAACCTGAAGAAGTTTGCCCAGTATGGTGTGGTTGTCCAAGCTTTCAACAGAGCAGGCACAGGACCTTCCAGCTCAGAGATCAATGCTACAACACTAGAAGATGGTGAGCAATATGTGTCAACATACGTGTAAAGGGATTTAACTGTCTGTAGGACTGTATAATAAGGTAAATGTTGGTTACCTTAATGACCTGTAGCAATATTGGAACAAATAAAACAAATAAGTGCAAATGTGCAGTGGAAAAGGACAAAGTCAGTCATATGAAATATCAGCCTCTGCACTATTTCTCATGCCATTGTACTTCTTGCTTTTGCAGTCTGCTCTCTTTCAAATCATGCCATGCTGTATAACCTCAAATGACTACATTCGCTCTGTTGCCTCAGCAAGAATGAATATTGGCTGTTGAAATTCCAATCCTCTTATAAATACCAACTACACAGATAACCTCTGTGATTCATGTAAAGTGAGTGTAGACAGAGTGTAGATACTGTAATACG
This sequence comes from Etia nguti, assembly GCA_015106755.1. NCBI lineage: Eukaryota > Metazoa > Chordata > Actinopteri > Cichliformes > Cichlidae > Etia > Etia nguti. The sequence goes on from VUQG01004565.1 coordinate 36,715, forward strand.
TCCTCATCATTAGTGGGTAGAAGGGTTAATGCTGACTGGATGAATGACTAAAACACAAAAAGCACTTAGAGAGCAAAACCCTCTTCTTAGGCTGGAAAGCGGTGCACAAGATTCATATTTTACCAAACGAACATATTAGAGAATTGTTGAGATTTTTGAAAAAAAAAGCTGATGACAAAAATTGACCAACAAAAAGACAAAAATGTGCAACACAAGCTTAAAAGCAGTTTGGGAGAGATGGAAGAGGCTGGTGTAGTAAACTGATGGAGCAATCACAATAGAGCAATGAATCCTCGTCCTTGTTTATTGTCCTGTGTTTGAATTCTGATCCATTTAGCTTTTCAACCAGACTTTCAAGGACTAAACTTTATACTGCAAGGGCAGGCTCCTTTTTTTAAATTTTATTTTATCATTTATTTATTCGTTTATTTTTTTATATAAAGCATTGGTTTCTATGCTGACTGGATTAATTGACTTTTGGCTACAGATAAAACAAAGGAAAGCCACGACAAGTTGACAGTTGTCATGCTCAAAACTAGCATTATGGCAGTCACCATTTACGTAGGCAAATCGTATCCTGGTATATCATCTTTTTGACCATGATTTTAAAAAAATCAACATCACATCATATTAAATTAAGCTATGCAATTAAGACCAAACTGTTTACTGACAACATACATCAATGAGAAGTACTGTAATTTTCTTATAGATGTCTATATGGACTTCTTTTTGCTTTCATCCATTCGAAAGAACGAAAGTTGACACATCGCCTCTTTGGCTCCAGTTTTTGGACTAGGCAGCTGCATCTACCATATGTATACTCTATGATTCTCAGTCATTGTTTTCTCTCAAGAAGACCTCTTAATACTGTCGTACTTCTTGCGCTCTCATTTGTCTTTTCTAACTCTTTATTTCTTTAGCATTGGGCAGTTCATCTTCATGCTAAATGCAGACAGCCATCTTTGTTACATGCTATCTCTCTCAATCTCCGTCACGTATTATCTACATTTACATGTTTGTAGCACGTACAAACAAACACACATACACCAATCACATACATATTTGTCCTTCCAGTGAACAGTTGGCTGAGCCTCATTGGTCTAGAAGAGACAGAGCCCTCCAGTTCTTTCCTGTGGCTGTCACCGTGGCGACAGTGATATTGATGGCCATTATGATAATAGTGATAACAACAAGCATACTAAAAATAATTATAATTAGCTTGTCTCTCTGTTTGTGTCTCTCTCTTTCCCTGTGCTAGCTTCCTGCTGTAATTATCCACAGCTGAGTGCATTGTCTCCCTGATCCCTCTTTTCATCTTTTTCTGCCCTTCCCTTGCTCCCCTTGCTTTTAACTCTCTTCCTCCCTTCTTCCTCTGCCCATCACCCGCATGTCCTCCTCCCTATAGCCCGAGTTCATCATCGTTATTTCCTCCAAATTAATGCAGTCATTTATCTAAGGTTTATATATATATATATATTTTTTTTTTTAATTAAAAAAAATCTGTTTAAGCAAGCCCTATTAGAGACACCCATTTGAACCCACTAACCTTCTTGATCACATTTTTAATCTTATTTTGCTTCTGGTAAAGGTGGGAATGGGATTATGTTCAGTTGCATTCTCATTATTTAGATATGGAAGCTAAAGGTTTTATTCATGCAAAACCATGTTTTGGTTTTCTGATCCTCCTTTCTCCTTTCCCTCCAGTCCTCCATCCTCCTCCCTCCTCCTTTCTCTTCACCAGCTGCAGAGAAATTCCCTGGTGGACTTGGCCCAATCCTTCTCTTTCATTACACTCTGTCTTTCAGTCAGCACTCTTCCTCTCTTCCTGCGCTTCCTTCTCTCACAAGTTGACTTCTGTTCATCTTCAACAGTGGTCTTTATTCAAAGCTTGAATGACTCGTGGTCAGTGGTAGCCAATAGAAAGAACACCTGGACTGGCAGGGACAGAGGGAGGCTTGTACAGAGAAAGAGAAATGGTCCTATACATCAGGATTGACACATGGCATGGCCTTTCATCTATCACCTGTTTACTCACTTTAAGTTTGATATGGAAATGTATTTTAGGGTTTCAGAAAGGTCTGTTAATAGATTTATTAATAAACTAACTACCAAAGTCATATCTTTGAAAACAAAAATCTCAACCCTTTTGCATTCATTTAAAAATAATCTGCACAATGTTTAACTTCAGGCTGCAGATACCCCTGCAAACTCAATATCCATATAACCTCAATGAATTTAAGAAAGCTAATGGTTTTTCAAAATAGTTGAACTTTAGAAAAATATATTAAATATTTTTTAAAGTTCACCTATTTTGAAAAACCAGCTTCTCCATTAGCTTTCTTAAGTACATCGAGTGCTGTGGCGTTTGGACAAAAAGCATGGAATGAAAATAAGTTCAAGCAATGTGATTTTTTAAGGGAAAAAAGTGTTTATTCATGCTGTTACACTGACCTTTATTTAAGTCAAATTCAACTTGCATCCTGTTTATGGTTACTCCATAAAATAAAAGATGAAATTTTTCTTGTGAAGGACATGAATTATTTTCATGCCAACAAAAGTTTTAGAACCGCTCCCCTAATGTAATCCAGTTCCACAGCATGGAAAGAAATCGTCTTCTAATGATAAACCACATATTAAAGAGTAAATAATTCCTGGATTTTCTGCATTTTATCTTGGTATTGCACTCAGTCAAATGAGTTCTAATTATTTTTCCACCATTCAATGAACAGACCTTCTTTACTGAAAAGGTGAACTACATAGTTAGATACCTGACGATTCACAGCTTGGATAACTCATTTGACCTTTCGTCCTCTCTCTTTGTCTTCAGTACCCAGTCAGCCTCCTCAGAATGTGCGAGCCATCTCTGTAACATCTGACGAAGCAGTTATCACATGGGCCGAGCCTCCAAGACTGACACTTCACGGTGTATTGAAGGGATATCGTGTTGTTTTTTGGGCTGTTTTCCCAGATGGAGGTGTGTTGAGTTTGTCTTCTCATCCAGGTTTAATTGTGATCACTAAATGACTCAGGTTTGCAGTCTAATCTTCTCTCTGTCTTATTGTCTAACAGAGTGGGGTGAAATGCAGAACATCACAACCACCAAAGAGCAGGTGGAGCTGAGAGGCCTAGAAAAGTTTACTAACTACAGCATCCAAGTGCTGGCCTACACCCAGGCTGGGGATGGCGTCCGGAGCAACGTCCTTTATATCCAAACCCGTGAAGACTGTGAGTCCTGATTTTACTAGCTCTGTCCAAACAGATAAACTAAGTGATGAACTGACCTCCAGTAATAAGTCATTTGCTTTCCTCACATCTTTGGGGCAGGTTTAAGGTTTTTTTTCTTCTTCTTCTTGGTTTAGGCAGCATTGTGGGAGGCAGAGAGCCAGCGGGGGTAGAGGGGGGTCTTTGTAAGGCTGAGGTTGCTGATTAAAACCTCTTTGTGCTCTGATGTGCCATTACCAGTGCTAATGAGAATTAAGAAGCCAAAAAGTGTGTGTGTGGTTAAGGACCCTAAGGGTGTCAGTCTGTGCATGCGGGTATCTGGAGGTGTGTGTGTGTGGAGATGGGTGGGGGGTTAAGTCTGTCTGTTTGCAGGTGTATATGGCTTTGTGTTGGCGTGCATGCACGAGTGTATGTGTGTGTACATGCGCTATTGTTTGTGTGCAAGTCTACCCCGGCACCCAGCACAAGGAGAGGGATTAATTCTTTGTGGCTTAGAGAGAATTAATTTTGTGCTTACACTGGCGGTGCTGTGGATTACATCCGTATCCGCCTCTCCTCCACCTCCCTGGGGCCAGGCAGAGGAGAAGGCAGGCGTCTGGAGATGAAGAAAATGAGGGAGAGAGGGAGTGCAAGAGAGAGAGGGGGGCAGAGATTCTAAGAAGTGTCATTTCAGAAAAGGCCTTTATTCTCTTTTCACCACCATATCTCCATTTTATGAGCTGGCCCCACTGCAATTGCTATTCAAATATGTCTATTGTGTTAGTCTTTGTGTGTGCGTGTGTGAGAGTGTGCGTGTTTATCAGGGGCAAACTGAGTGTGTCTTTTTTTCCCTGATGCGGGTTGACACTGTGTCCAGGGGCAACCTCTTCACAAACGCTCAACGTTTTCTGTATTTTCCCTTTGCCCTCAGTTCTGTCCGCAGCACATGGAAAAGTGTTTGCTGTGCAATTGTGCAAACAGCCAGTTCTCAGTCTGTCGTTCTCTGCCTCCGTCTCTTACATGCATAAACATAGAAGACAGCAAGCATAAGAATATTGAAGACTGGGGTTAATTTTTCAGCCTAATATCTAGGGGACCACAGTATTTGGCTCTTTGAATGTGTGGTTACATGTGTTCATTTGTGGATTTTATGTTAAGAACGCTATTTTGGTATAAATTCCAATGTTGTCAAGTTCCCTCAGGATTTTCTGACCTTTGACTCTAAATGAACTCATATCTCATAATAATATATAAGTATTACACAAATACCTCTCATATTAATAAATCCTAATGTCTTATTCTGCTGGTGTTCGGCCAAATACGAATCTCCATCAAAAACGGCCTAATTTCTGGACATCACTTAGTAAGGGAGTTGTTGGTCCTATCATCCATTTTTGTTATAAACTATGCATTTTTATATTTTTTGCTCAGTATGAGCCTTAAATGGTGGTAGTAAACAGAGAATAATCATTTACTTTTTATGGAACTTAAGACATATTGTCTGTTCTAAATGTATGTAAAGCTACAGGTGTCACTAGAAGACTTTCTCATAAAATGTTATTTATAATGAAGTGAGGTCTTAACTTAATTAATTCACCAGTAGTTTCATATTTAGCGGGGCTTATGAGGAGAAATCTTTATCTGGGAAGAGGTTGAGGAATACAGTCGTGCAGCATAAGGTATTTTTTACAGCTTTATAAATGATAATAAAGAACCAATATACTTCTAGAACGTATAATAATACACTACTATATGGATGCTAGTATGCATATAGAGCAGCTAGTATACTGCCAGTCATTTTCTTAAAATCATGATCTGTGCTCTATTAAATGGCAGAAAATACTGAAATATTCCTTTTGCATTTTCCCATAATCCAGGCTATTGATATCTGGGGTTCTCTCCCTAATATTGTAGGTTTTTTACCTAATAATATTAACAAGAGACAGCTGTTGTTGTGATGTGTAAAAGAAAGTTGAATTGAATTCTGATTGCTTGTTTTGTCAAACCAATATTCTAAAACCCAAAGATGTTCAATTTACTACAAATAATAAAGATGAAAGGGAAAACTACTTCCCGTTTACTGTAACCACATTGAAATATAAGTGGTTCACATTTTACTCAGCCCTCCATTTCTTTCTTTTTAGACCCCGGACCCCCAGCTGGCATCAAAGCTGTGCCGTCCTCTGCCAGCAGTGTCGTAGTATCGTGGTTGCCCCCTCACAAGCCAAATGGAATCATCCGCAAGTACACCATTTACTGCTCCAGCCCTGGGTCAGGCCAACCGGTGAGTTACAAAAGGGGTGCAGAGAGTTTCAGAATAAACAAATGAATTAAAGTGGAAAAGTGCAAAAAGACCAACCCCAAGCATAGCTTGGTAATGAAGGGGACAAGATCCTATTTTCTATGCAGAAAATAGGATCTGTTAAACATTTTATATGTTGCTGAGATAAAACTCAT
>VUQG01004565.1:42392-54315 GCA_015106755.1 Etia nguti
AATTATAGCGTTTGCATGTGTGTGTGTGTGTGTGTGTGTGTGTGTGTGTTGGGGTGTGTTTTTGTGTGTGTGGTCTAGTGCTGCAGTCTCAGCGAGATACGTGTGTGAAATGAGCTCTCCTCATTCTGCAGTGTGTGTGCGTGCAAACTCACCCTCCAGCCTCATTTACATATCTGCGTCTCATCACGTTGCCAGGACAACCTCATCTGTTCATCAACGAGGGCAGAAAACAAGCCAAGAGCAAATACACACTCTAGCTTAGACGCACACACAAACACTCTCACACACAGAGAAACATACTCATAAATGTATTACACGAGCGATATAGCAGTACATACATATATGCAACTCATGTTTCTTTAACAGTGTGAATTTAAAGGCAAGAAATATATCCTGCTTGCAGTCTTGAACACACACACGCATTCATACACGTACTATATAAATGTTCCCTTTGAGAAATATATATGCATCTTTTCCTTTGTGTCCCTCATTCACAAATCACTCACACATTCTATCTATCTATCTATCTATCTATCTATCTATCTATCTATCTATCTATTTCTTTCAGTCTCTCGTTCTCTTTCTGAAGCCCCCATGCAGAGTTCGGCATGATTACTATGTAAATGAGTGCGACTGGAGAGAAGGAAGGAGGGATGGGGGGGTCAGACACACCGCGCGGGGAGTACTTTTGTTCCTCTTTTCATTATCTCGCTCTATCGTTCCCCGGATCACCGCTATCTCCACGCCGGAGGAATATTTTAATATCCGTTACAGCAACACACACTCTGTCACTCTTCCCTCCCTCCCTTCCTCCTAGCATCTACCCACCCACCCATACATCCATCCACCATCTATCTATCCATCTCTCCATCCATGCTTCAGCTTGCAGTGGAGAGTATAGAGACAAATGTGCAGAAGAAGATATTGATGCGTATGTGAGAGTCAGGGGGGGAAATGCTAAAACAATGTAAAATAGAAGGGGGGGGCTTGTATATTGGTGGATAGATGCAGGAAAAAGCAAGGAGTGGGCCCACAGATGATAGACAAATGTGAAGATAGAGAAATGAAGAACAGTGATGGCATGAGGGGGTGCACAGAAGGATGGTGCAGTGGGGTGAAGAATAGTCTGAGAGAAAAATAGAGAGAGCGTCAGAGACAAGAGGAATGGATGATGAACAGGGAACATAGTGAAGTAATAAAAAGCTCAGTGGATTCCTTCATGGCGACCTGCTCATAAATGTGAAAAACAACATGAATACTGGAATCTGTTTGCACAGAATAAACCGTTCTGCAGACAACAACCCAGCAGGCTAGGACAGAGCTCAGTAACGCTGCAGTGTCTTCACAGGTTTTACTGGTCTGGCACATTCGCTGACTGTTCATGCTATTTGACACTTGTATCGCAGTCTTCATTTCATCTGTGCATGTGTGCCTGTCAGTCACAAATGTAAGACAGTGTCAAACTGCTCGGGTGTAGTAAAATATGATTTAGAGGGTGGCGAGTGAATGTTAGGTGCTGCCTTACAGTGCAGTGTGTGTGTGTGTGTGTGTGTGTGTGTGTGTGTATGTGTGTGTTGAATTTTTGATTGTGTTTCTTTTTTTTTTCATACTATTTATTACTTGAGGCCAGCGGCACAGCAACAGCCAGAGTTGCAGGTGTGTGTATATATAGCTGACTGCTGGGATACCTGAGGAGTAGGTGAAGAGTAGGAGTTGAGGAAATACAGGTATAATTGGTGGGTAGGTGAATAGCGATTGGCAGGCAGTAAAAAGGAAAGATTCTGTGTGTGTGTGTGTTAAGGGGACAGTGATGCGTATATGTCTAGACAGGAGACACATGGCTGGGTTAAACACACTGCAATTACACATCCACCTCCAGGTCATGTATGCGGCTGTATGTGTGTGTGTGTGTATGCCTGTGTTTCAGTACGTTCATGCATATGTATTGGTGTGTATTCATACTGCTTGTGTGTAACCATTCCTCTTCCTCTGTCTGTTTGTGTTACTTTCCTCTCCTCTCCTCTCCTCTCCATCACTGCTGATGCCTGCAGTAGATAGGCCTCATTAGTGTATGACTGTTCATGATATCTCTGACTGACTCATTTGTCTGTCCCCTATTGTCTTCCTCTCTCATATCTCTGTTTGCCCTCCCCGAGGAGAACAGAGAAGGCGAGGGAGTGGGATTCACTCCCCCAATCCAACCCTCTCGCCTCTCTCTCCTCAAGCATCATTTGCCTTTCTTCCCTCCCTCCCTCCAGCATCATCCTTTCATACTGTTTTGCCTTACCACATTATGATAAGTCTCAGAACCTCTCTAACTTTTATCCCATCTTGGTCTCTGTTTTTCTGGTACAAAATGAAGAAGAAAATATAGGGTTTGGTTCACATTAAAATGATGTTCACTCAGTTCATCACATCACTCCTGCCTCTCCAAACAATCTTGTATTTGGCATCCCCAAAAATGTACCTTGTGCTACCTTGAATATACTTAAGATTTTCTGAAAAATGCTATAAAACAATTTTTTTTATTTTGAAAAAGTACCATTACAGCGATACGTGTTTCCAAACCAATCCAGACTCTTTTTATTGTAATTGCTTATTTTTTCTTCATTATGCACTTTTTTTGGATTTCAAAACTACTTTAATTCTTCATGACATAGAATAAACAAGGTGCTGGAAACATTCCTCAGAGATTTTGGTGCATATTGACATGATAGTATCACACAGTTGCTGCAGATTTGCCACCTGCACATCTATGATGTGAATCTCCTGTTCTGTCACTTCCCATAAGTGCTCTATTGGATTGAGATCTGGTGACTGCGGAGGCCATTTGAGTACAGTGAAACCAGTTTGAGATTATTTGAGCTTTGTGACATGGCACTCTATCCTGCTGGAAGCAGCCATCAGAAGATGGGTACACTATGGTCATAAAGGGCTGGACATGGTCAACCACAACACTCAGCTAGACTGTGTTGTTAAACGATACTCAGTTGGTACTAAAGGACTGAAAGTGAGCAAAGAAAGTACGCCACACCATTACACCATCGCCTTTCCAGTAGATCAGCAGTTTCTGAAATCATCAGACCAGCTTGTCTGGCACCAACAACAATACAACTTTCAGAGTCACTTAAATCACCTTCCCCATTCTGATGCTCACTTTGAATTTCAGGAGGTCTTCTTGAACATGTCTACATGTCTAAATGCATTAATTTGTGCCACTGGCTGATTAGATAATTGCAGTAAGAAGTAGTCGGACAGTTGTACTCAAGTGAAATGATTTTAGGACATTATCAAGTTTGTTCTTCCAAATCAACAGTCTCTCTTCTCATTTCGGTTTTCCCTAGCTGCCAAGTGAGTATGAAGCTAATCCAGAGCTGCTGTTTTACCGAATCACACACCTCAACCACCGTCAGCAGTACCTGATCTGGGCTGCAGCCGTCACCACTGCAGGCCGAGGTAACTTCAGCGAAAAGGTCACTGTGGAGCCAGCAGCCAAAGGTGAGTCCCTGGATATGAAAGGGAGAACCATGATTAGTGGAAGTGCCCACTGTAGATAAAATACCCTCCAAATTTAAGTTTGATAATTTTATAGAGGTTCAATGCTAAATTTGTGAAGTAATCTTTTGACTGACTTTTTGTTTGGTGGATGAAACAAACAGTGCCCTCTTTTACCTGTTTATATTTCCCCTGCTTCTGTCCTCTCTCTCTCAGGAACTATTAGGATACATCCGCTGTTAGAGTGGTGCTGCTCTACAAACCACTCGTTTTCTCTCCGACTATTCTTCACCCCACTGCACCACTCATGAACTAAAAATAAGCATTTTTAAAGGATGTTTTGCTTTACATCCCCCATCATCTTCTTACTGCATTACTTGCGCTATACAATGGAGGAAATAATTATTTGATCCCCTGCTGAATGTATAAGTTTGCTCGCTTACAAAGAAATGAACAGTCTCTAATTTTTATGGTAGTTTTGTTTTAGTGGAGAGAGACAAAAAATCCAGGAAAAATGCACATTACATGAAAGTTATACATTGATTTGTCTGTAAAATAAGTAATTGATCCCAAACCCAGCCACACAGACTGACAAGCCAATCTGTGTGAGCCCGATCTTGCTTCATAGGGTGAGGATGAGAAAAGTGTTGGCTCCACCAAAAAAATAGTGATCTAAAGACATTTGGTACTGCAGTCACCAAGAATACCATTGGTAACACGCTGCGTCGTAAAGGACTGTAATCTTGCAGCACATGTCATGTGTTTTTATTTGATAGTAGATGTGGTGTAATTATTTCCACTAACGTATTCTCTACTCCACAGCCCCTAGTATTTTTCCAGCTTTCCTTCTTTATTTCTGTGTTATTTCTCACTTTGACTTTACACAGGTGCACGATTGATTTTAGAGTTCAGAGGGCACCAGATAAACTGCCCTCATCCAGGGAAATGATAAGAGGGGAGCAACAGAGAGGACAGCAGGTGGAGGAAAAAAGAGCAGAGCTAACTAATATAGAAGACAATAGAGAGGCAAAGTGTTTAAGAAAATGAATATGGCAGTTAAATCAATAGGCTTTGGATTAAAGGACAGGTTGAATAAAGGCGTAAGAATGAATAGAGTGCCTTTTCTTTATCTGTTCATTCCTTTGACTCGGGTGCAAAGGTTTGTTAATGTGTGCTCATATCGGAGTGTGCTGCTGATCGGCAGCTGTAATAGACGGTGTCCTCCAGGCTTGCTCCCTCAATACTTCATTCAACCTTAACATAAGTGCACTAGAGCAGTAGCATTAAGACGCCAAGCTTTGGAAAGAAAGCGAGACAGAGAGGGTAGGGGAGTGACTAAGAGGGTTATGTGCCTGAATGGAAAGACTTTTTTTTTTCATATCTTCTCTTCTCATTCTTTGTATTCTTTATATTTTTATATATATGTTCTATTTTTTTCCAGCCAGTGTCACATTTAACACCGATTTCTTTTCAAATGTGAATTATAAAGAGTACACATTTCCTCTCAGTTAATCCTGCTTATTAAAAGAATTCTAGCAAGAGAATAAATCAATGTATGCACGTGCATTAACACTGTGATGTATTGATTCAAAACAAAGTGATTGTTAATTGGATTTGAAAATTATTTGACAACAGCAAAATCATCGGATTGGTGCATATTAATTAGTCTATTGCTCAGCTGGTCTTATGGGCTGCTTGAGTGTTAATGCAATTAGCTCTAATGGTCTTTTTATTAAATGTCTCTGCCTCTATACACCTTTCACTTTTTCATTCCTCTCCTCCACCAGCCCCAGCTAAAATCATCTCATTTGGCGGTACCGTGACCACTCCCTGGATGAAAGAGGTGCGCCTGCCCTGTAGCTCAGTAGGAGAACCTACACCTACCATAAAATGGACCAAAGACAGGTGAGAATCCACACTAGAAATACTGAAGCTGAGTGTGCTTGCTGCTGTAATTCCTCTGAGAATTGATTACAGACTGAATTAAGTGCACATACTAAGGTAATGTGCAGACACTGTACTTCACTTCTTGCCAATGTCATTTGGGATAGCCTCCAGCTTCATTGCAGTCCTGGTTGGATGAGCCGTTAAAAATTATTATGAAAACCTTCAGACTAGAAACTAAGCAAAACACAAAGTCAGACCCAAACGTACATCTTAACACAAGATATCCACCTTAACCAGGAGTGGGCAATTCATTTTCTCCAGGGGCCATGAGAGAAGCTGGGACTCTTGTGGAGGGTCCACCAGTAAGGTTATAATGAGATAAATTTAATATTGAACAGAACTGACTTCATCTTATTGCTGCAGCTCTCCGCAAAAGTCCCAGTTTCTCTTGTGTCCCCTTGGAATCCACGCTCATGAGTAAAGCTAAGGCGAAAGAACATATATAATCATTAACATTGTTAATCAGAGAAATAGATCAGAATTAATTCAATTTTATTAATCTTTTATTATTTTAAATCAGTTTTTATCACCATAGGTGTTTCAAAATGGCTGCTGATACTTAATTAACCCTAATAATAGACTGACGGTCCTCTTATCAGTCTCTCTTTCTCTTCGCTAGTGAGGACACAGCCATACCAGTTTCTCTAGATGGGCAGCGCCTCATTTTGGCTAATGGGACTCTGGTGCTGCGCTCTGTCAAAGCTGAGGATTCTGGTTACTACACCTGCACAGCCACAAACACACTGGGCTTTGACACTATTATAGTCAACCTTTTGGTACAAGGTAAGCAAATGGCTATAATGACACACTAGCAAACTTTTTTTAAAGTATTAAACAATAATATTTGCCAAAATGAATCCATAACTTTTCATAAGTATATCTTTGATAATATAAGTAATGGTATTATAAGTTTTTGTGCCTTGTCCTCAGTACCTCCGGACCAGCCACGTCTAACCGTCTCTACCACCTCCACCTCCTCCATCACTCTGGCTTGGATACCAGGAGACAATGGCGGCAGCTCTATAAGAGGTGCGTAACTTTTATCAGTAAAGCTGTATATCTGTCTCTCCTCCTGTGTACTCACATTACTTTCCTCTTGTCTATAGCTGACATGTTTGTCTTTCCTCAGCTTGTCTCCTGCCTGGCATTATTGGTAGTGTCTGTATTGACCTATTAGTTTATTGAATGGTGTCTTGGCTTTATGTTTCCCTGTTAATTATGTGTCTGTTTGATTAGCTGATTATTGATGATCTGTATGTGAAGATGGCCACAGTGTGCGTGCCTGGGTCTCTCCCTTTGGTCAGGCTGTGGCAGTTTAACTTATTACTGCTCTATATGACACGCTCAAGCACCATACATGGTTTTGGTAATGTCGCTATTCTACCTTATGCGATTATAGAATAAATGCCAATGAAAACAAACTAGAGAAATTTCACTAGACGACATTTAGTAATAGCTCCTTGTAATCAGCACATGACGGCCTCCAAAACTGAATAGAATATACTCATTTTGGAAACCGTGCTGCCAGGATGACCCAAGAAAGACTCTTGCGTGCATGCATTATGCAAAACAAAACAGGATGTAATGCATAAACTTAAACAGCTTCTACTGGATGTGCAGCTTGGTATTCAAATAGTGATGTGCTAGTATTTGCATACAGCATCTAGTCTTATGTGTCCATAAATCTTTTCTGTATAACTTGTGTGATAGCGGAATGTCCCGTCGCTAAAGCCATCGGCTCACTGTCAGCAGTAGTTGATTGTCACGCACCTGTTTGGCATTATCACTGCCCTGATGTCTGTATATGATTCCCTTTCAGATAAAACATGCTAGCGTGCACTCATAAAGCCATTTTCAGCTGGTAATGAGGACTTTTTTCCAGCTTGTGTAAAAATAAAATAATTTTTAAAAGATGAATCGCCACTGACAATCGCCACTCACAATGTTATATTCTGTATAACAGCAGTCAGTCATAGTGTTCTTCTAGCCTGTTGTTGTGCTGTTCTGTACTGTTCCCTGTGCTATCTTCTGTTATGTTCTGCTGTGTCCTCTTCTGTTCTGTGACAGACCGAGGGTGACTATAAAACTTACAGACACTGCTCGATCTGCATGTTAAGCCTTTTTAACGTTTTGGACTCCATCGCACCATCTGTTAGAGAAAGAGAGAGACTAAGGAAATGAAGATGGTACAAAGAGTACAAGGAAACACTGAGAGTGAGACAGTCATATATGCGTAATCATATACAGGCAGAAGGAAAGACAGACAGAGGATTAGATGGAAGGTGTCTCAGAGTGGGAGGGAGTTGGCTCTTCAAGGCAGCTGATTATAAAAACAGTCACCATATTGCATACCCTCATTTGAATAGATGCTCAGTCAGCGTCATCCCAGTCTTGGGGTTTGTAGGTAACTAATGGCGGCATAGACAGAGAGCAGCTACACCATCCTCCAATTGAGGCTTAACTGGACAAGGGAAGTGCAAGCATACATTGCCATCTAGTGGGCAGCAGTGGTACCATTGTCTGAAAGTTCAGTAGACTTTATATTAGTGAAGGATTTGTGTCCTACACTGAGAAAAACTAATTATTATTTTGTGCATGTCTCATTTCTTATGCAGGTTTTGTTCTGCAGTACTCTGTAGACAACACAGAGGAATGGAAAGATGTTTTCATCAGTTCTAGCGAGCGCTCTTTCAAATTGGACAACCTGCGCTGTGGGACCTGGTACAAAGTCAAGCTGGCTGCCAAGAACAGCGTCGGTGCCGGACGTATCAGTGAGATCATTGAGGCAAAGACCCACGGGCGAGGTGAGAAGATGGCAAAAAAGGACTTAAAACAATATATACAGCAGACAAGTAAAAAAAAATTATTGTTATAAAAGAGGTTCTGGATAACACTTAGAAAATACAGCAGGTCCCATGTGAGGAGGTCTGCAAAAAAGCCAACTGAAAATCTTTAATGTACCTTTTCCACAATCTCAAAATTTGAATTGACTTTTGAAAAATGTTTTTATGAATAGATCATGTGTTGTATTACAGGAGGGTTGTTTTCTTTCATCTACACTTGAGTCTATTCAAATGATATCAAATTTGTTTCAATGTTGAATATCAGAATTAAAACATTTGATACATTTAATGCCTTTTAATTTACAAATGGTTACAAACATATTACATACAATGCTAAACTTTACTGCTTCAGTTTTTGCTGTAACTGCATCAATATATTATTCATTTGCATTTTTAGAACTGAATGTTGTGAGCAGGTCTGCTGATGTTGACCTGTGTCAACAATATTACCTGTGAAATGTCATAGCAAACATTGTTTTAATATTCTGAGCATATTCTGCATCAAACTTTTGCTGCCTTTACAGAACCCCAGTTCAACAAAGATCAGCCTGTCTTCACCCACATTAACTCTAGCCATGCTCGCCTCAACTTGCAAGGCTGGGCCAGTGGAGGCTGTCCGATCACAGCTGTCACGCTAGAATTTAGACCGAAAGGTGAGTGGTTCCTTTTTCATTTTTCAGTTTTTGGTAATATTGGAGATGTTCTGATATAAATTCAGTGGAAAAATGACCAAACTTAGCCATATATATTATTTTGTACTTTGCGAAAAATGAAAAAACTGAGTCGTGTGCACTCGTGCAGGCACTTGGACATGGCAGAATGTGCGCACCAACGCCACCACAGATGTGTTCCTGGCAGAGCTACGTGAGGCCACCTGGTATGAATTGAAGATGAAAGCTTGTAACAGTGCCGGCTGCGGTAACCAGAGCTCCCAGTTTGCCACTCTAGACTATGATGGCAGTGAGTAGAAGACGATCTTCATTTGCCATTACTTTGGATAAATGGCATTGTTTTAATGAGAAAACCATTAAAATGGGTACCTTATGATATTGTCTTATGAAAGCACATTAAACTAATCTCTACAGGCACAATACCACCAATTAAATCTCCTCTGGAGAAGAACGATGATGTCAAGAAGCTATTTTCCATTGGCTGTCCTGTGATCTTGGTCACACTCGGTGTTGCGTTGCTCTTCATCATTCGCAAGAAACGCAAAGAAAAGAGACTAAAGAGACTGAGAGGTGAGAGAAGAAATGAAAAGAGAGGAGATAAGTGGTGAAAATGAGAGAGAATATTAAATTCAGCCTGCAGAGCATTTGTTCTAAGAATACTTGTTTGTCAAAAAAATTTTTTAAAATTGGCATATCCTCCCTCCTTTAGATGCCAAAAGCTTAGCAGAGATGCTGATCAGGTAAGACTGGAATGTATTTTCACAAAATAAGCTTGAAAATATCATTAAGCGTAACCTAAAATCCACTCAAAAATCTACTCTTTTTTTCCCCCCATTTTCTTCCAACTGTGCATGTTTGTGTGTGCTTGTCTTGTATGTATGAATTAGTAAAAACAACCGCAGCTTCGACACCCCTGTTAAAGGGCCTCCTCAGGGCCCACGGCTACACATCGACATCCCCAGAGTGCAGCTGCTAATTGAGGACAAAGAAGGCATCAAGCAAATTGGTGAGAGGAAGAGAGAGAAAGACAGACTTGTCGCATATGTTCACACATCTACGGACTGGATCGATGACCGTGACATGAAATGCCGTGTTAGGCTATTTGTTATTTTTTTTGACACATAATATTTCTGCCTGTCATAGGTGAGGACAAGGCCACTATCCCTGTGACAGACACAGAGTTTAACCAAACTGGGAACCCTCAGAGCTTTTGCACTGGTGTGTCTGTCCATCATCCTGCCCTCATCCAGAACACTGGCCCTTTGATTGACATGTCTGACATCCGACCAGGAACCAGTATGTGGTTTTACTCCTCACTCCCCATTATACCATTAAATGTTTAAACTGATTAAAGCAACATTTCTGCTCAATTAAATTGAGTTATTAGTATTATTTTTTTCATGCATGGTTCAAATGTTCTCTGGACCAAAACATGAAGACCAATCTTTCTTATTTTAAATTCTTGTTGATTTTTTCTGGCTCTGAACGTCCTGTGTGCATATGCCAACCCTGCTTATTTCTTCATCCATTTACCATCAGATCCAGTGTCAAGGAAGAGTGTTAAGTCAGCCCACAGCATCAGGAACCGCTACTCCAGTCAGTGGACTCTGACCAAGTGCCAGGCCTCTACGCCAGCCCGTACTCTCACCTCAGACTGGCGCACAGTTGGCTCCCAGCATGGCATCACTGTCACAGAGAGTGACAGCTACAGTGCCAGCCTCTCACAGGACACAGGTTGGTACATGGGTGAAATGACACTTACAGCCATTAACATGTACATACAATTAAGGCTATTTATCTGCGGGAAGCAAACGTGATTTTGAAGTAGGCTCCATCTCAACAGCATTTATAAACCTGGATGAAAGGTGCTTGCCTTCATTTCCTTTCCTTATTTTTTTGCACAGATAAAGGGCGCAACAGCATGGTGTCAACAGAGAGTGCCTCCTCCACCTACGAGGAGCTGGCGAGAGCATATGAGCATGCCAAGCTGGAGGAACACCTGCAACATGCTAAATTTGAGATTACAGAGTGCTTTATTTCTGACAGCTCATCTGATCAGATGACTACAGGTACCAACGACAATGCGGACAGCATGACGTCCATGAGCACACCGTCAGAGCCCGGCATCTGCCGTTTCACTGCCTCGCCACCTAAACCCCAAGACTATGACCGTGGCAAGAATGTAGCTGTTCCCATTCCGCATCGCGCCAAGAGTGAGTCGTCACCTCTCAGCATGATTCTTTTTTGTTTCTTAGGATTTTTTAATTGAAAACAAGTTTGACCAAAGGCTTAAAATTATATTGTGAAAAGCAGACTTTATCTAAGTAAATGTTTTCTATAAATAACACAAACACTGTAGACTTTTTAACATTACACTGTAATGTACAAATTCACAAAAACTCTATGTAAGGAGAACAGTGTGCATGTATTCCGATTATTAGAGGAGTTTATAGCAAGTATTTTGGTGCAAAGTATACTATCCATTGTAATGGATAGTATGCTAGTATACCATTACAGCTTGTGCAGTGATGATAAATTTTGCTTTTCCCTTCCAGGTGACTACTGCAACCTACCCCTCTACATGAAGTCAGATCCCTTTTTTCGAAAGCAGGCAGAGCGTCATGACCCGTGTCCAGTGGTCCCACCACGTGAAGCCTCTATTCGTGGCCTGGCCCAACGTGCATACCACACCCAGGGCCGTCATGTGACTATGGACTCTGCAAAACAGCAGGCCCTAACCATGGGCCACTCTGGTCTGTCCAATCTCACATCCTCTGGGGCTTCCTCGGGAGGAGCAACAGGAGGCGGTGGTGGTGGCAGTGGGAGTGGAGGGGCATCTGCTAGCTCTAGCAGCTCCACACTTCCCCAGAGGACTCTCACAATGCCTGGCTCCTCTGCTGCAGGGGCCCAGAGTGCAGCGGCAGCTGCTGCTTCTGCTGCGGCTTCTGGGGCATCATCATCCTCCGG